>JADRCH010007280.1:430539-494534 GCA_019843965.1 Rhynchomys soricoides
CTCTCTCTCTCTCTCTCTCTCTCTCTCTCTCTCTCTCTCTCTCTCTCGTGTGTGTGTGTGTGTGTGTGTGTATGTACATTCAGACTCAAATTCTCCTGCTTCAGCCCCCGCGTGTTAAAATAATGTGTGTGCAAGACAACGCCTACCCAAGCGTACTGCCGTGACCCATCATCTCCTTTCCTCCTCTCCTTTCCTTTTCTTCTCTTTCTTTGAGATAGAGTCTCACTCTGCAGGTGACACTGGTCTGGGATTTTACTACTTAGTCTGAGTTGGCCTTAAACTTGTGCCAAATCCTCTTGCTTCAGTCTCCTGGGTGCTGAGATTGTAAGCATGTTGTGAGCAGAGAGGGAAGAGGGGAGCATTTGTGCCTTTCCACAATATCAGAATCTACTGAACAACAATACATTCGCAAAATATGGCAGTTTCATTGGCAGAGTTTGCCAGATTCCTGTACTTCCTTCATAGGCCTGGCTGAGGCAAATGTGTTTTTTTATTTATAGTCTTATAATTTCTAATATTAACCTTTAAATCACACATTATATATATCATAGAGCAAAGATCTCTCTGTGTGTCTCTCTGTCTCTCTGTTTCTGTCTGTGCCTCTATATGACATATATGTGACTGTAAATGGTTAAAGAGGCAGAGTTTCAAAGAAGCCTGAACCACCGTAGCTGGGAAACTGACTGAAGTACACAGTAGTTTCTGTGGGGTCAAGATAATTAACTAGCTAGAGATTTTTTGGAGAGACACTGGGGCTTCTGGCTGCTGTCCACAGGCATGGTTTCTGGATCAGAGGTTTGAGTGCAAATGTACAGTGGAGTCCAGATGCAGACATAAAAGGCAGGATGAATGGACATAAGATACACAGCCAATCCAGATTGGGGAACAGGAGGATGATGGGCAGACAGCAGCTCAAGAAGGCTGTGTGAACTGAGCTGAGTTGAGGCCCCTCACAGTCAGGACTTCTCTGTAGGTCCCTTGACACCTCTAGTAGGTGTCACAGTCATTGGGACTGTGACTATCAAATTGCTAGGTGCCTACCTCTTTGTGGGCAAAAGTGAGCCAGTTGAACCCTACTCTTGGTGTAGTTTCTCTGATAAGTTATCAGGCCTTGTTTCCTTGACATGATTTTGCTGTGTTCATGTATCCCGATAGTTGCAATGATCCCTGATAAATTTCTGGGGTGACTTTTATTCTACTTTCAGTAATAAGTCATTTATCAGTCTATACTATGTGGGTGGTACTGGACAGATAGTGCCCATGACGTGCCTACCTGGGTGCACACTTAACCTCTGTCCTTCTAACTGAGTCTCTCAGGGTAGGGTACAACGTGAAAATCACTGTGGAGGAACTGAAGCAGGCACAGCCTGCTCTCATTTTCCCCTTTGTTCTCCTTTCTTGTTTGTTTGCTTGTTTTGAGATAGGAACTCAGTGTGTAGCCCAGGCTGGTTTGGAACTTATTGTGTACCCCTGACTGGCCTCAAATTCAATGCAGTCCTCATGCCGTAGCATCCCAAGTGTTAAGATTAGAAGTGGGAATCTCCAAACCTGGCTCTTTAACCACTTTAAGTGTATAGTTAGTGCTTTTAAATGGATCTATATTAGAATTTCCTGCTTTGTTGGCACTGCTCTGGTGAGCTCTGTGAAGCCATCCAGAGCTAAAATGTGGTATTTCATTATGGCTTTCATTGGGATCATGTGAGCACTGTCCTTTGGACAAATTAAACATTTAAGTATCTGGAGAACATGAGAAACTGGCTTGGGTGTCAACTACTTTGTCACCAGTAGCAATGATTTCTGGAAGAACTTGATCTTCAATAGGACTGTAGCTAAGTAAGTGGAATTCCTATTGTGTACCCAATCCTTGCCCTAAGAGCCTACACTCTGACCACCACAACATAATGTTTGGATGGCAGCAGAAGTTTGATTCAGATGAGTCTCTCTTCCTTCCCTTTGCCCACATGAACTCTGGTCAGCAATTTGGTCCAGATAAAATGTCACCTGCCCTCAATCACAAAGTTTCTGTAAGAGTTGATCATTGGTCTTGTCCTAAGGGAAGTGGTGCTTAGCCATTCTCTCCTAACTGGAACGAACATTCCCCCTCTGGCACCTAACAAATGTTAAAAGGTCCAGGAAGCTCATGAAGCTTAAAAGATATAGTATAGTAAGCTTAAGCTCACAAAACACGCAAGGAAGAGCAGTCTTATGTGTGTGTGCCTTTGGATGATGCAGCTGCCGAGTTCTGATTTTTTGTGTGACGTGTATGCATGTTTGTTTGTGTAAGTGCATGCATGCAAGGGTTGTCAGAAGACAACCTCAATTGTTTTTTTTTTTTTTTTTTTCTTTTTGGTTTTTCGAGACAGGGTTTCTCTATGTAGCCCTGGCTGTCCTGGAACTCACTCTGTAGACCAGGCCGGCCTCGAACTCAGAAATCCGCCTGTCTCTGCCTCCCAAGTGCTGGGATTAAAGGTGTGCGCCACCACTACCTGGCGACAAACTCAATTGTTAACCTTGCCTTCTACTTTGCTTGAGCTAGGATGTTGTTGTTGTTCACCGATTTGTACACCAGGCTAGTGTTTAGCTACCAGAGATTCTTCTGCCTTTGCTTTCCACCTCATTGAAGAATACTGGGATTTACAAATGTCATGTATGGCTTTGCATGGCTATGAAGAAGTGAACTGAGGTCTTAGCCATCTCCCAGTTCTATTTACTTTTAGATTTTACTTTTATTTATATGAAAGTGTGTGTGTCTCTGTGTGTCATAAGTATGTAGGCATCCAGTGACATCAGATCCTTTGGATCTGGAGTTAGAGATGGTTGTGAATACTTGCCATGAGTGCTGGGAACTGAACTCATGTCCACTAGAAGAACAGGAAGTGCACCTCCAATTCCTGTATCCACATTTTTATGCAGCTGGACTGTTGATCAATTTTAACATGTAGAATTGCTATCATTTTATTTCTAATTCTTGCTTATATTTTCTAAAATTTGCACAGATAGCATACACAACTTGAAAATAGTCTTTAAAGGCACAGGAAACCTTGAGAGGCCGAGATCATTAGGGCTATATCAGGCCACATGGCTTTAAAGACCACATTTAGACATGTGGAATTTATAGTCAGTGTTGAACTTTTGAGCATGAAAGTTGATGCTCCAGGATGTATTCAGAGAGGAGAAAGAAAGATGTCTACCCACTTGTGATCTGGAGACTGTCTTGGAGCCTATTTTCTACAGAGTGTGTTGTCTTGAAAGTCCTGGGAAGTGGCATGTGTAGTGGCCCAAGGAAAGATGAAGAGAAACAGGAGGTCCTTAGGCATTCTATAGAAATGAATTTATAGTTCTTGGTGATGGCATGACTTTAGAGCATGAGAGAGATATGCAAGGTGGTTTGTAGGATTTGGACTTGGACAATAGATAACATGGACAGCTGTGCCAATCAATGGAACTGATATAGGACCTAGGTCTAGCTTTTGGCTATGAGACATTGGAAAGTGGCTCAAAGAGGAGGGAGCAGAGCCTACATGTACAAGTTTAGTCATAGAGAGGAGGAAGATAAAACAGCAGGACTGAGATGGAGAAGTGAAGTCAAAAGATGGCTTTCTACTTTAAAATGGAAGATGTTAAAAATAGATGGAATGGTATTCCTCAAATGGACCTACAGATTCCACTCAGTCCTATTAAGTTCTCAGCAGCCTTCTTTTGTGGAAATGGGCAGGATGCTCTTAAAATTCACATGGAAATTCAAGGGAGCCAAAATAACCAAAGCAGATTTGCCAAGCAAGAGAAAAGTTAGTGGATTCCCAGTTCCCAGGTTTGAAACTTACTACGACAGCAATGAAGATAGAGAATTTCCCCCCGCCCCCCTTCGTAGGAGGACAGTGTGTAGGATTAGGATTCCAGAGAAAGGGATGGTCTAGGCCCAGGCTGGGCCACTGTCATTGCCTTTTTTCCCTCTGCTGGGCTTGGCCGGGTGGAAAGTTGGAAATCTTGATGGGGTCTGGCAAATGCAGACTGGGATTCTCCATGCAGGCCTGCTTGTGAACACAGAAGGGATGCCTGTGGCTAGCACTGTACCTCACAAAGTGATAGCTTTGCTTTCCCTTGCCTCTGGGGTTGTGTGAGCTCCAGTGGGCTCTCTGTGTGGATTGCATTGAGTTCTGTCCAGACTGGCTCGTGGGGGCTGTAAGCAACCCAGGCTTCAGGTAAGCACATTTGTACTGCCTAATGAGCCGTCTTACAGTGAGAGTCTACTGCTACAAGCTTGAGGCAGAATGAGGAAAAACAACCATATTTGTTTAGTTATTCATTTATTTAGGATGTAGAAGGGTGTTTGTGTGTGGAGAGGACAGTGCACATGCTGTGAGATGCCCATGTATGTGAAGGCCAGTGGGCAACCTTGGTTTTCATTTCTCAGGAGCCAGGGTCTCTAGCTGGCCTGAAATTCAACCAAGTGGGTTAGACTGGTTGCATGTTGAGCCTCAGAAGTGTCCCCATCCCCTTGCTCTTGTTGCTTGAAAGGCAATCACATTACTATCTTCTTAGCTGAAATCATCAACCTTTATCTCAGGATAAAAAAAGTGGACTGGATCTTGATATCTGAGGTTCTTATCTTCTCTGCCAGGCTCTGATTTGGAAATGTTCATGTAAGAAGTACAACCAGATGCAACTTCCCACTCCTCCTTAGAAATTACTCTGAAAGCCACTGCTACCTATACCGGCTGCACGAGAAGGAAATGCCACACGCAATGTTAGTCTAGAGGCTATGGCTTAGATGTACTTGAAGATGGCCTTGTCTGAAACACGGACATTCTTGTGCATCGATTTCCCAGGCTTATGTCAGAACATCAGAATCTAAATGTTCATTAGGCAGGGATGAGTTTAGATGAGAACATGGCTTTGTTGTGTCTGAATGTACTACACTTTTGAACATTTGAGCAGGACTGTAAGTTATAGTCAATTTAGTTGGCTCTACTTAACACCAGATATGATAATAAGGCTAGTTAATTCCTGTGAGAGATTCCTGTGTGTCAGATACTTTGATGAACACTTTATATAAAATGACCAGTTACTCCTCATGCCAGTCCACTGAAGTGGACTATATGTTGTCATATTCATTTTACAGATGAGAACACTGAAGACTTCAGCCCTTAAATTTTTATTAGTATTTTTGGGTGTGTATGTGTGTTCATGTATATGTGTACGTATGTGTGAGCATGTTTGTGAGTGTGTAAGTCAGAGGTTGGTTGGTTTCTTGCTTAATAGGTCTCTACCTTACTATTTGAGACAGAGTCTCTGAATGAAAGCAGTTTTCTGATTGGCTAGACTGGATGGCCAGGAAACCCCATGAATCTTCCTTTTTCCAGATCCCTATCTCTGGGATTCCAGGTATACATGGCTGTGCTTGGGTTTCATGAATGCTGAACTCAGGTCTTCATGATCACACAGCTATCTACACTGATGAGTGAGAGAACTGGATCTGCATCTGGACTGGCTCCCAAGCAGGTCATCAGTACGGCTGAGTTCCAGTATTGTGTCAGAACAGCCTTGCCTCCATGCCTGAACAATGATTTCACCTTCAGCAAAGCCCTTTTGAGTTGGCAGTACAGTCCCAAGAGCAGCATACCTCAGGCTGTAAGACTGTGTTAATACCTCAAGCAACCTGGCATCTCAAGGCAGAACTTGTGCATGTGGTTTTATTTCCATCATGCATATCCATCTTCTGTAGAGGGATAGGCAATCTGGATTGACACTATCTTTTGAGACATAGGAATAGGTCGCCTGTGTGGGATCAAGTGGTTGCTTATGGAGACCTAAGCAATGACTAGATATCTCATGTTTTGTATCTCAGTGGCCATGCCCGCTTCTGTTACCTAATTATTATTTTTTAATTAATTTCTTTTGAGTACAAGAGTCTTTTGACTTATGTATGTGTACAGCATTCATGCCTGGTACCTGTGGAGGTGAAAAGAGAGGGCTTTGGAACTGCAGTTACAGAGTGCTATGAGCCATCATATTCCGGTTGCTGAGAACTGTACCTAGGTCATTTGCAAGAGCAGCCCTTAGCTGCTGAGCCTTCTCTCCAGTCCCCATGCTGCCTAATTATTAGCCACTGTGGCCAATGGGCTCTCATTTTAAAGAAAGAGCATATGATCTCTAAGGCCCTGGGACAGCCACCCCTCCAGTCTTTGTTGAGATGTAGATTACAGAACATAGAATCCACCATTTCAATATCTATACTTCAGTGTTTTCAATGGACTCATGATGCTATGCAGTCATCCAGCTGGTGCCAGAACGTTTTCTGCTGCCTTAAAATGAAGCCCATTAGCAGTCAAGTACCTTCACCTCCAGCCCCAGGCACCCACTCCACTGTCTTTTACTCTCAGCTCTGACTTGCGTGCAGGAGGTTCTCTTTGTGGGCAGTCAGTACACATTTGTGATTTCATCTGTGAACATCCATCGTAAACATGTTGTTTTCTGTATAGAAATGAAGAATGAGACGCTCCTTTTAATTACACACTCATCAGTGAAGTGATGTTTACAATTTGTACAAATCCATCTGAGACATTGGAAATCAAACAGCCTGCTATATAGGACATTATGATGTTTCCTGGCAATATACAAAGAGGCTTTCAGCCCTGGTGCCTGTATTTGAACAATGCCATGTTTACCAGTGTTCCTCTTCCCTAGCAGAAACTGGAGCATGGGGTGCTCCATGCATACTTGAAATCAGCTGGCAGATCCAATCCTCAGTGACCACTGCGTTTGAACTGATGATGGTGCTGACTCCTGGCTTCTAGTGTGAACCACTGCCTTCCTGTCATTATTGTCCTCTCTGAGAGTGGTTTAAATTTATTCATGAAACTAGTTGGAGCTCAGGTGGTGACAGCAAAATGCATTTAGTACTCAGAATAAGAGGCAAGCTATTTTCACATTCCTTAGCAGTGTGCAGTGCCTAACTAACCCAGAGGGTATTAATTGCTCAGCATGCTTTGAGGTGGGGAAGCATACATTTATCAAGACAATGTGTTCAGGTCTGGATGGAGTACCATGAGTTAGAATGCTGCACACATTTTAGGTCGATTGGGCACTAGCATTCTTGGTTGTTCTGACCTTCTGTGGCATGAGGCCTGGATATGACACTTACTTGTTTGCACTAAAAAAGATGAATTATTTTCACCAGAGACATTTGGGAATTTGATCATGCATACCAGTAGCTTTGTCCTCTGGACTTCCCATGAGCAGTTTTCAGGAATGTTCCCATGGAAATTACAGAAGTGTGAATTTATTTTAATGACCTCCAGCCTTACCTCTTGTTAGTTGTGGTCCCCGTGGCCCTCTGCCTAGAGAACTGAGGACACAGAGCTTTGCTAGCAGCTGTGCCAGTGAGGCCTTTAGTGTTTGGTGGTGAGAGCGTATTACACATGATTCATGCCAGGGGCCAAGTTTAGTTTAATTGTTTTTACATGTGTGTGGGTGTGTGTAGGTATATGAGTATTCGTGTGTGTGTGTGTGTGTGTGTGTGTGTGTGTGCACGCGCGCCTGTGCCTTTTAAAATATGTGCATGTATGGAGGTGAGAGGTCAGCTTCAGAGATACCATTCCTTAGGAGATACATACCTTGCTTTCTGAGACAGTCTCTGGCTGGGATCCCGGGTTCATCAATTAGGCTAGGCTGGCTGGCCAGCAGGCCCCAGGGATCCACCTGTTTCTGTCTCGATAGCCTTGGAGTGATAAGCATGGACTGCAATGCCTGGCTCTTTTCTGTGGTATCTGGAGAGTTAAACTTAGCTTCTCATGCTTGTAGGACAAACATGTTGTTGAATGAGCCATCTTCCTTGAGTCCAAGTGATCAAGAACTATGCCACAGGCCAAATAGCTGGCACAAAATTTGGTCCCCAAAGTCAGATTCTGGTTATTTTATTTATTTATTTTTGAATTTTTGAATTTATGTGCATTAGTATTTGTCTGCATTCATGTCGGTGTGAGGGTGGTGGATCCCTAGTAACTGTAGTCACAGACAGCTCTGAGCCATCATGTGGGTGCTGGGAATTGACCCTGGGTCTTCTGGAAGAACAGTCAGTGCCCTAAACCTCTAAGCCAACATTGAATAAATCTCTTTTTCATAAGTAGCTTTGTGCCCTTGGAGTTGTTTAGACACAGACACTACACTAGTCCAGATGTGAGGCGAATGAGTGGCATCATGGCTTTCATGGACACATTTAAGTACAGAATAGGTTTTATGGAATCTCCATTAAGGCAGACACAGCTAGCTTTACCAGACTAAGGTGTCTCTGGTGTTCTTTCTTATTCAGTTCAACAGAAAATAGTCATGATTTCAAAATGTGAAAACTGAAGCAGTTCAGATATGTATTTAGTTAGGATTTATACTGAGCTCTCCTTCAGAAAACATGGAAACTCCTTACATGGACAAATCAAAGAGACAGAATAGAAACTATCCCGTGTGTGTGTGTGTGTGTGTGTGTGTGTGTGTGTGTGTGTGGTGGCTGTCACTGGACACTTGAGAGAAACTGAGCTCTGCCAGTGTCCCAACATTACCTCTGAAATTCTTTGCTGGAAGGTGGCCCAGCCAATCAGCAGGCAGGAAAGACACCCCTCCCCTCCATAGAGGTGAATTTGCCCTTAGTCTAAACCCCAAATGGATTTTCACCAAGTCATAGTCAGCACTATGCACTGGTAATTGGGGAAGGGGGCAAACTGGTAATTGGAGAAAGCACTCACCTAAACATTAGTTGATATTTCATTTATTTTATGTAGTGAGTGGCTGCCATGTTGGACAGGGCATGCCTGTAGAAGATGCATTTACCTGGAAGAGGGTGCTTTCAGGATGAACAAAGTGAAGTGGGCAGGAACAACGGAGGCAGGAGTGATTAATTAATCAAGCCCAAATGCAAAGCTGCTTAAGGGCCCATCAGTAGTCTCTCCAGGATCACTTATTTCCATCAAGTCTTTGGCAGGTGATGATATACAGCCAGCTCATGGCAGCACAGCTAACAAGGGCTCATTTTGACTTGTTTTACAACCTTCCTTAAGATACTGCCCTGGCTTCCCACACCACTCCTGGTAAGTCAGGTTGCAATGGAGGTCAAGTTTGTTTTCTTTTCCCAAAGGAAACTGTGCTAGAGGACAGATCTTGGCTATCCTGGTGTGTTGGATGGAACCAACACTTTATTCTGTAGAGCCTTTCAAGGACACGCACAAGTTCACAGGGAACATTTCCGAAATTTCTTCTCTATCTTTGACTTTGAAGAAGACTGTTTCAGACAGGTGTTATCAGCTTGTGCGGTTTTCCTATTAACTCCTTAGTGGCCTTCTGCAGCGGATGAAGTAACTTTTCTGCTGAGTGCTGGAACACTACCCTGTCAGATTCCAGGGCTTATGAGTTGTGAACAGGCCTAAGATGAATCGGCTGCTTTCTAAAGAGCATACGGGACACCTGCTGGCAGCCCAGACAGAGTTGAGTTAGAGCATGGGTGAGCAGCGCCGGTGTGGGACCCTTTGCTATATGTTGTCTATTGTGAGGACATCTGTGCCTGTTTGGGTTTTAGCTGTGCTGGGTTGTAGGTATTCGTTGTCTTGTGGTGCTGAAAATGAAACCCAGGGCTTCATGCATGCTCCATAAGGGCCACACTGTTGGAGTACATTCTTACCCTAGTTGTAGGACTTGAAGAAGTCTTAGCAGATCAGGATTGAGCTGGAAGGTAAGTGCTTCATTCAGAGATGGTTTGGGTCTGTCGAGTCCAAAGTCAATAAGGAATTAGTTAATAAACATTTCAAAACTGTGTCTTACTGCTCTTAACCCCTTACCTAATGACATGTGGCCAAATATGTCAGGATCTAGTAAGGGAATGGCCAGTTCTACATGTTCTTAGCGTAAGATGCTGTTGTGAAGGGTGGACTTTGTTGTGGGTGGTAAAGTAGGGAAGAGTGTTAAAATAAGACTCAGTGGAATGCTAGGCTCATGGTTTAGGACACACTGATACAGACCCTTGAATTACTGTAAGAAAAGTACATGGACATGATTAAAATAAAATAAAAAGCAAGCAGGCCGTAACCCTGACAGGAAATGGTTCCTTCCCCTTGACCCCTGTTCTTAATTCACTAGACATAACCTGTATTAGCAGCTTCCATGTGTGAACTTCTAGAACATTTTTATGGTTGAGGATTTAGATATATACACACACAAATAGAAGAACATTTCTCTGTCTCTTGCTGGATTTCAGAACATATTTCATGTCGGTATACAGGCATTCCCCGTCTTTTCTAACAGTGATGCAGTAAGTCATTGTGTGCAAGAGCTGCCTCTCACACAGCTGGTCCTCTCTAATGACCACTGTTCTGCCTACGTTTGCTTTTGCTGTTGTAAGCAGAGCTACAATGGAGATCTTCGTGCACTCTGCTTTGTGACCATGTTGCTATTTTTCTCTAATACATACTGAGAAGTGGCATGATTAAGTTGGAAAATGCATGTATAAAATATTTAAATGTTGAAATAACTACAGTCTTCTAGAAACTTTGCAGATACAGTATGAAAAATTGGTCCCTGTACTCAAATTTCTTCTCAGCACACTGGACTATACTTCCAACAACCCAGGGCATGTTCACTATACCAGAATCTAAGTCTCTGACTGGTTGTTCAGTGCTGAGAGCACTTGCTTTGGGGATTTTTATCTTATTTATGGATGCTTTTCACTGATTGGACACATCTCTCCAGTAAAGTTCATAATTGTCTCAACATGTTCTCTGTCCTGTCTTTCTCCTCTGGTGTCTTTTGTGGATTTTATTGAGTTTCATTGTTTATGTTGTTTTTCAATTTTTTCTTAACAGTTTTGCGGTTATACAAGCCATACATTTTTATTTGATAAATACTCTTTTTGCTATAGGAAAATAATTTTTAAACTAACATTTACTTTTGGAACAGTTAGATTTAAAAAAATTCAAAGCAGCAGATAATTCCTACAAGCACAATATCTACATTCTCCTGTCATTACTAACATTAGTTTATCTCAAATTAAGAACCTATGGTGGTACTCTATTATTAACCAATAGGGGTGCAACTAGTTGCACATTTTGCTGGAGAGCTCCTGGCTTTTATCCCCAGACAGGGATACTGTCTCAGACTCTCCCTGGTCTCCATGATCTTAACAGTTGAGAAGGGGGCCCAGTCAGATGTTCTGCACAATATCCCCTAGTTGGGATTTGTCTGCTGTTTTTCTCATATTTATACTGAGAATTGGGGAGTGTGAAAAGACCATTAGAAGTAAAGCACCATTTGTTTCTGCTAGTTTGGTTGCTTTGAAAGATGGTGTCACCATACCAGGCATGGTGGCACACACTGTTAGTCCCAGCACTTGGGAAGCATAGGCAGAACGTTCTGTGTAACTCTTCATAATTAGTATTAGGCCATCCAGGGCTACATAGTGAGATCCTGCCTCAAAAAATGTAAATATGGTCCCAGCATGTAGTCTAGGTTGGCCTAGAACCCACAGCACTCAGTAAGTATCAGACTCAGTAGGACACAGGGATGGATGTGTGGGTCCATTTCAGAGGACAGCCTTTTGCCCTCGATGCCTTTTCAATTGAGTGCAGTTAGAATGGCCAATTTACATCCCAGGGACCAGCATGGAGAATAAAGTACCTTGAATTGACAAAATACTTTGTGGGAGCCCAGGGTAGTGTGAGAATACTTAGCTCCTTGCTAGTGAGCCTAGAGAGTACAGTGCCCTTTCTTGCAAAAGCCATACTCTCAAGACTTCCTGGCTGATTGCACCTTTTGTTTCAGTAGCCGAGCCTTCTGCTAAGCCTTCTACTTTCTATTAAATGAGAACCCTGATTTTTCTTGTTTTTGCTATTGCGATTTTGGAGAAAGTACGTTGTTTTTAGAAGGACGTCAACCCTGTGTATCTCGATGCGGTTTCGGATGATTGTCTTTTAAAAATTATTTATTGTTTTGTGTATATGCATGATATTTATGGCAGGTGTACTGGCTGGTCTTGTGTCAACATGACATAAGCTGTAGTTATCACAGAGAAAGGAGCTTCAAGTGAGAAAATGCCTCCATGAGATCCAGGTATAAGGCATTTTTTCAGTGATCAAGAGGGGAGGCCTGTTGTGGATGGTACCATCTGTGGGCTGGTAGTCTTGGGTTCTATAAGAGAGCGGGCTGAGAAAGCCAGGGGAAGAAGCAAGCCAGTAAGCAGCATTCCTCCATGGCTTCTGCATCAGCTCCTGCTTTCTGACCTGCTTGAGTTCCAGTCCTGACTTCCTCTGGTGATGAACAGCAATGTGGAAGTGTAAGCTGAATAAACCCTTTCCTCCCCAACTTGCATCTTAGTCATGATGTTTGTGCAGGAATAGAAACCCTGACTAAGACAAATTGGTACCAGCATAGTGGGGTATTCCTGTGACAACCTGACCATGTTTTGGGGAGGACTGTGGAAGGACTTTGGAACTTTGGACTAGAAGATCCATTTGGTGTTAAGAGCTCTGTGGGATGTTGTATAGGAGCTTGGAAGATAATGTCGAGAACAGTGCAGAAGATGGAGGCCTGGCTTGTGAAATTTCAGAGGGAAGATTAAAGACTCTTATCAGGGCCATTGCTATTTTGATTGTGAAGATTCTGTGGTTTTGGTGAGCTGGGGCTGAAGAAATCAGCTGTGATTAACAAGATACCAGAACTACTAAAGCAAAACCATTGCAGTACTGGGACTATTGATGCTGGTTAGCTGGAGCTGGGACATTGGTGGTGACTGGGAAGAGACCAGCATCATTGGGGTGAAATCTTCTGAGAAGTGTTTTCTGAGAGCACAGAGGCTGTGTTCCAGAGATAGCCAAGGTTGTACCTTGAGCTGTGGCTGGACTTGGTAATGTGTAAGAGTCACCCAGGTGGTACTGGTTTTGAAGGCATGAAGGAGTCATGACGAGCAGCTGAGGCCTGGGCAGTGTGAGAGGCAGAGGAAGGCCATTGGTGAAGGCACAACCTCAGTTGCAATTGATGGCCCAGGATTGAAGGGGTCATGCAAAGGAGGTGAGGCTTGGCACCATGAAGAGAGCCTATGGGAGGCTGTTGGTAAAGCCTAGTTGCAGCAGAAGACAGCAGTGTTTTGGAGATGCCAGTACCATGAAATGACCACCAAGAACAGCAACAGCAGTGGAGAACAGGCATCTGGAGCCTAGAAGACAAGGTGTGTGCTACAAAGGGCAGAGCTGGAGAAGTGACTCAAGCCCTTGGAGTAATCCAGAAGATCATGAGTGGATCCCAGACATTGGACGGTTGGAGTTTGATTTTGCTTTTGATTGTGACTGTGCCCTGATATATTTTCCCTCCTGAAGGAAGAAGGTATTTTAGTGGAGCCCACAGTTAAGAGACTTTTGATGGTAAAAGATTTTGAATTCTAAGAGATTGGATATCTTTAAAGGGATTGAAATTTTAATAGTAAGAATTTGCAAAGACTGTGGGACTTTTAAAGTTATTTAGATCTTGGAGATAAATGAGAAATTAAGGGTTGAGGCTTAATAGTGATGTATTTGTGTGTCAAGTTGACAAGGGGTCAATTGTACTGGCTGGTTTTGTGTCAACTTGACACAAGCTGGAGTTATCACAGAGAAAGGAGTTTTAGTTGAGAAAACACCTCCATGAGATCCAGGTGTAAGGCATTTTCTCAATTAGTGATCAAGGGGGAGGGCCCCTTGTGGGTGGTACCATCTGTGGGCTGGTAGTCTTGGGTTCTATAAGAAAGCAAACTGAGCAAGCCAGGAGAAGCAAGCAAGCCAGTAAGTAACATCCCTCCATAGCGTCTACATCAGCTCCTGCTTCCTGACCTGCTTAAGTTCCAGTCCTGACTTCCTTTGGTGATGAACAGCAGCATGGAAGTGTAAGCCGAATAAACCCTTTCCTCCCCAACTTGCTTCTTGGTCATGATGTTTGTGCAGGAATAGAAACCCTGACTAAGACAGTCTCTATAATTTTTTTCATACAAAGATATTTTACAAATCTATTTTGGAGATAATCTAAAACTATTTATTTACTTATTTATTTGGTATTGAATATTGAACTGTACTACTGAGGTATTCCTCCAGGTCTGTATTTATGGAGCACTCTTTTTGAAACAAGATCTGTGTATAACCTAGCCTAGCCTTGAACTCACGGTCCTGCTTCATCCTTCTTTATGCTGGGATTACAGACATGCCCTACCATGCCTCTTCCTAATGGTGAAGGTTCAGGCCAGGTATGTGCAGGTTCTTGGTCTCCTATTCACAGAACTGAAATAAAGGCTTATGTAGACTGCAAAGCACCAGGAAGCTTACGGCTTTTTTCCTTATGTTATTGTTGCTCATGGTGTTTTAATACAGAGCAGCAGAGGTGGGCGGGCACGAAGCTGAGAGATCACATCTGCAAATGTGAAGCAGAGTGAATGTGGAGTGAGGCAAAGTACAAACTCTCAAAATGCTGCATTTGTAGATTCCATATACACAAGATCTTGAAGCATTTATCCAACCGTGTTGCTGTGAGTGATACAGTTGCTTATTTACTCCCATATGCTATACATACCACATTCTTCTTTGTAGTGCTAGGAATTGGGCCTAGGGCTTTGCACAATGTCACCAAGCCATAGTCCTAATCTAATAATGTGTTCTGTATTCATTTACCCATTGATAAAACTTAAGATTCTTTCCCATATCTTGGCTACTGTGAATAATTGTACAATGAGCATGAGAGTGCAGGTGCCTCTGACATACCAACCTCAGCTCCCAAGCTTGGTATAACTGGATTACATGATAATTCTGCGCTTACTTTTCAGGAGCGTCCATACCGTTTTCCATAATGGCTGTATTAATTTATATTCCTTCCAACAATATGTCCAGATTCTCTTTTCTCTATAACCTTTCCAACACCTGTTATGAGTCATCTCTCTGATACTAGCCATTCACTAGATGTAACATAGAGAAGCTCCCTGAGTTGTTTTTGTGATTTCTTCTCTCTGCTTCCATCTCTTCATCTCCTCCATCTTCATCTCCCTTCCTTCCGTCTCCTTCCTTCCCCTTTGTTGACAGTCTTGCTGCATAGCACGCAGACGGCCTCTGGATAGTGATCAGCATGCTTCTACTTTCTGTGCACTAGGACTAAAGCTAGCTTCGTTGGAACTTTCAGCTTGTGTTTCCCAAAGATTATAGGGAGGCAGCAACAGTGTCCACTGGCCTGACCCTCCCCCCCCCCCCACTCCCAGAGACTGGTTCACCAACCAAAGAATACACATGGAGGGACCCATGGTGCTGGCCCCATATGTGGCAGAGAAGGGTCTTGTTAGCCATCAGGGGGAGGAGAGGCCCTTGGGCCTGAGGGTATTAGATGCCCCAGTAGAGGAGAATGACAAGGAGGGGTGACGAGAGTGTGTGGGTTGGTGGGTGGGTGGGGGAATACCCTCATAGAGGCAGGGGGAGGGGAGGAAATAAGGGGCTTCCAAAGGGGAGATCTGGAAAGGGGGAAACATTTGAAATGTAAATAAAGTACGAAAATAAAAAAAAAATAAAAAAATTACAGTTGTTGCACATTATCTTTTACTTCATCTGTTGACCATAACATCATTTCTTTGGGGGAAATGTCACTTAATTACATCGGTTGTTTTCCTAGCTGTGCTGAAGCATTTTACTTGGATGCAACCATGTTAGTCTCCTTGTGTTTGTGTTTGTTTTTGTGGTGCTGGGAATTGAACCCAGGGCTTCCTACATGCTAAGTGAGCACTTGACCTTTAAGCTACACCTCACTGTTGCAGTTTGCTTTTCTGCTTATGCTTTTGGAATGCTCTTCAGGAAGCTATCAGCCAGACCAGTGTCCACTACTTCTTTTTATAGCTCTTCAGGGTTGGGTATCGCATTTAATAAATTGCAAATTAAGTATGACTCGATTACTGTACTGGAATAAAGGTCTAGTTGTATTCTTTTGTGTTTTCCCACTAGTAGTTCCTGAAGACACTCTTTTTAACCCTTTGTGCATTTTCAACTATCTGTAAGAGTTACATGTGGGTTTATTTCTGGGTTGTATATTTTATGCCACTATTATTTTGCTTTTATTTTTGGCAGCTTTGTAGCATGCAGGTTGAGTATCCCTTATACAGATTTTTAGATCATCTTGGATTTCTAACTTTTATATTATACTCACCAATCTGTAGTTTGAAATCAGGGGTATGGTGCCTGTCATTGACCAATGTCTGCCCTGTCACTTTCCACACTGGACACACAGGGCTTTCACTTATTCTGAACTGTGTTCCAGGGTTTGTGATGTGTGATTATTTTTTTTTCTGTTTCTTGGGTGCTTGTTTAAAATCTAGACTCAGAGCACCTATGTCCACAAATACACACATACATGTAATTTTTAAAAATTAAGAATAAATAAAAATTCAAATCTAGAATCTCCATTTGAGACAAAGTGTGTGATATTCACCTTTCTGAATTAATCCTTTTATACTTAACTTGAGTTTCATGGATTTTCTTGCAAAGTCCATGACTTCATTCTTCTGTGTAGCTGAATAATATCCACACATACACCACATTTGAAAAATCTATTTAATCACTGGTGGATATCTAGATTGATTCCATAGCTGAGCATATTCACTTTTGCTATACAGACATGTTGACTGATGTTAGCTATGGGCTCTGCGTTATAAACAGAGAATGAATTTTGTCAAATGCATTACTGTATCTGTTGTGACAATCAAGTACTTTTGCTAGTATCATGTAGTTTTGTTAGTACTCTATATTCCATATATTGATTTAGAATGATTCCTATTTGACAATGGGGAAAGGTGTTTTTAATATGTTGTCTTATTTGGTTAAAGAATTGTGCCTTTGTATCTATCAGAAAATGTGTCCTTGAGTTGGTTTTAGAAGGCTACATGTTTCTATGAATTTAACCATTTCTTCTGTGGAGCTCTAGAAATGGCCCAGCTGTTAAGAACACTCACTGCTTTTCCACAGGACCTGGGTTTGAATCCCAGCACCCACATGGCAGATCACAATCATCTGTAACTCGAGTTCTAGAGGATTTGACACCCTCTTCTGGACTCTGAAAGCACTGCATTGCATGCCATGCACAAACATACATGCACCCCAAAACATACATACATACATACACACACACACACACACACATCCACATCCACATAAATAAAGAAATCTCAATCATTTCCTTTAGATTACTCACTTTGTTGATGAATAGATGTTCATAGCAGGCTTTTAAGGTCATTTGTATTTCTGTGATACCAGCTGCATTGTCTCCTCTTATTTCTGAGGTTGTTTGGGTTTTCTCTCATGTTGATTTATTACTGCAAATAAAACAAAAACAAACAAACAAACAAACCGCAGGTATATCAGGAGTTTAAGGCCAGACTCCTATACATAGGAAATTTGAGGCCAGCCTGGACTACATGAGACTCTGGATCCCACCAATTCAGCTGCCCAGAGAGTTTCAGGGCTTCTCTTAGCCCCGTGTCTCCAGGATTGAGCTCATGCCACCAAGTGCTACTTTTCGTAGGGTGGCTGGGGATGCAAACTTGTGTTCTTACACTCTCACAACAGGCACTTCATCCACAGAGCTGTCTTTGCAGCCAGCCTGATTTTCTAGTTTCTATTTTATTTCCATTCAGAGCTTAAATTTTTTTAAAAAATGTTTTGCTATACTTGGCTTTTCCTTTGTTCTATTTTCTAGCTTTCTGAGGTGTAACGTGAGGGCTGTTGTGATGGAGACTTTCCTGTCAGGACTGCTTTCAGTTTGAGTATATTGTGGTTCCATTTGCCCTTGTCTTGGGATACTGTTTGGTTTATCCACTTAATGTTTTTTTTTGTTGACTTAGTGATTATTGAGAAGACTGTTGTTTAATTTTTACATGTTTGTGAGCTTTCTCTCTCACCATTCAGTTTTAGTTTCATGCTATTGTCAAAAAGAGACTTGATATGATCCTAGTCTTCTGTAATCACTGCTGGGATGTGATTTGTGGATTAACACCTGATCTATAATATTCCCTGTGTGTACGTTTGCAAAGAATGCTCTGTTAATACTTGTAAAGCTGTTTCTTGCTATGTTTAGAGCATCCATTTGATGATGGAAGTTTCCTATTACTGTGGTAATGCTTTCTTCATATCTATTAATGATTGCCATATATGTTTGGGTGCCTGATGACGGAGACACATATATCATACACATTTTCACTTGTGGATGAAGTAGCCCTTTTGCATTATGTAATGATCTGTTTCTCGCTATCATGTTGGAGTGCTTGACTTCTGGCCTATTTTTCCTGGTGGAAGTATAGCTACTTTAGATTTTTGTTTTCCATTCGCATTCACATCCCCTTATCTTTTTTTAAAATGACAAAGATCATGTCAAGAGTCTATATTATCATCAGCCTCAGTGGTTGAACACTTGACCAGTACATTCTAGGTCCTAAGTTCAGTTCTCAGAGCCATGATTTATAATAGTAAGAACAAAGAAAATATTATGTTACTGTTCATTTTTTAAAAAAATATTTATTTATTTATGCTACAGATTTTATTCCCCTGTCCACCCTCCGACTGTTCCATGTCCTATACCTCCTCCACACCCCCTGTCTCCACAAGGATGTTTCCCCCACCCTACCTGATTTCTAAACTCCCTGGGTCCTCCAGTCTCTTAAGGGTTAGGTTCACCATCTCTGATTGACCACAGACCCAGCAGTCCTCTGCTGTATATGTGTTGGGGGCCTCATATCAGCTGGTGTATGCTGCCTGGTTGGTGGTCCAGTGTCTGAGAGATCTCAGGAGTCCAGGTTAGTTGAGACTGCTGGTCCTCCCACA
Organism: Rhynchomys soricoides; assembly: GCA_019843965.1. NCBI lineage: Eukaryota > Metazoa > Chordata > Mammalia > Rodentia > Muridae > Rhynchomys > Rhynchomys soricoides. Next base: position 449,382 of record JADRCH010007280.1, read on the forward strand.
GGGTTGTCCTCCTCCTCAGCTTCTTCCAGCTTTTCCCCAGAACTCCAATGCTCATGCTCTAAGATCAAGAATTGATAAATGGGACCTCACGAAACTGGAAATTTTCTGTAAGGCAGAGGACATAGTCAATAAGACAAATCTACAACCTACAGATTGGGAAAATAATCTTCACTAACCCCATATCCAATAGAGGGCTAGATCCAAAATATATAAAGAACTCAAGAGGCTAACCACCAAAAAAACAAACTACCCAATCAAAAAATGGGGTATAGAACTAAACCAAGAATTCACAACAGAGGAATCTCGAATGTCTGAGAAGCACCTGAAGAAATGTTCAAAGTCCTTAGTGATCAGAGAAATGCATCTGACTCTTTCAGCTGCTTGTTGGGTCTTCTGGAGGGCAGTCATATTAGGTCCCTTTTTGTGAGTGCTATATAGCCTCAGTAATAGTGTCAGGCCTTGGGGTCTCCCTTTGAGCTGGATTGGGCCTGTCACTGGACCTTCTTTTCCTCAGGCTCCTCTCCATTTCCATCCCTGCAGTTCTTTCAGACAGGAACAATTATGGGTCAGAGATTTGACTATGGGATGGCAACCCCATCCCTCACTTGATGCCCTGTCTTCCTACTGGAGGTGGGCTCTACAAGTTCCCTCTCCCTAATTTAGGGCCTTTCATCTAAGGTCCCTCCCTTTGAGTCCTGAGAGTCTCTCACCTCCCAGGTCTCTGGTACATTCTGGATGGTCCCTTCAACCTCCTACCTCCCGAAGTTGCCTGTTTCCATTCTTTCTGCTGGCCCTCAGGGCTTCAGTCCTTTTCTCTCACCCAATACCATTTCAGCCCCCACCCTGTCCACTTTCCCAAGTCCATCCCTCCCTCCTGCCTCCTGTGATTGCTTTCTTCTCCCTCCCAAGTGGGATTAAGGGTCCTCACTTGGGCCCTTCAGCTTGTTGACCTTTGTGAGTTTTGTGGACAGCATCTTGGGTATTCTGTCTGTGTATGTATGTTTGTGTGTGTGTGTGTGTGTGTGTGTGTGTGTGTATAAAAATCCACTTATTAGTAAGTACATACCATTTATGTCCTTTTGGGTGTTACTGTTCATTTTAAAAACCACCTAAACCTATCTTGTCTTCTTTGCAGGATATGGAGACTTGAATGATTTTAATCTGGAGGATGCACTGAAAGAAACTTCCTCAGTAAAGCGTGAGTCAAGCAAACAAGTCTACAAAGCAAGCACTAGTGGTCCATCATGAACCACACTCACAATAATTGCCCTTAGAAAAGCACACACACAAGATTAGCTGTATCTCCATCCACCTGTTTGTTTTTGCTTACACGGACAAGGCTTGTACCATCTAGTCATATGTGTGTTATCTTCCTTTTTCATTTAGTGTATAGGGAATCCACGAGAATGTGCGTCTGCCTTAGCCTTTTCCCTCCTGTCCAAAAATAGAACCTGTTTCATTTCTCTCGTTTTTCTGTTTTGAGACAGGGTCTCTTGATTTAGCCCTGGCTGCCCTGAAGTCCTCTGTGCCAACCAGGCTGGCTTTGACTTGGGTCCTGTGCTAGAGCAACAGCAACTTGTGGCCACTGATCTGCATTTCTAGCTTCAGAACCCATGCCATTTTATCACTCCTCAGTGTGACCCCTACAATGGCCTCAGGGACTGATACCAAGGCTATTCTCATAATGTGACTTCTGTAAACCGGAAAGTAGCTGATATATTTTACAATTTGCTCCCATTGTCCTCCCTTCTCCCTTCAGAGAGATGGGACCACTTCAGCACCACGACTAGGAGGCCAGTAACAATCAAAGCCCCAGCAAATCCAGCAGGTAACAAGGCTTGCCTGAAATGGAAAGTGAGGAAGGCAAGATTCATCTGAGAAAGGAAGTGAGGAACTCCATCTAGGACAGTATCAGAAGGAGCCATGTAGAGTTTTTAGCTGCACATATGAAAAGCTAGCAAAGGAACCCATCTGAATGTTAGATTTAACTCAACAGAATCCTATCTGGTTGGTTACTGTGCCTTATATGAAGGTAGTACATTTTACTTCCCTATTGCCTTGGGTGATGATGATGGCTGCCAGAAACCAGATACAGGAGGCAGAAGGGGTGAGCTGGCCCTGACTGAAGCCCTAGGCTCTCCCCATAGCTCCCCAGTGGCGTAACTACAGTATAAACACGAGCCATTCCTAGTCTAGCAGAGTGGACCAACCTCAGGCCACAGGAGAGCTCTTCAACAAAGAGGCTCAAACATTTTCTCTAAATTCTCTAAGTTTTTGAAGATCTCGAGAGAATTTGTTTATGTAGGTCACATCTATAAATATTTCTCATCTGAGAACTTAAAACTGAAAAACTGTTATTAATCTAAAGAAAATAAAAAGCCATATGCATCGACATATGTGGCAGATTTTTATTAGCAATAACTGTGCTTATAAGATGAAAACACAATGTAGAGTGGTGAGTGACACTATTTTACGATTTTCTGTAATGTCTGACTTGAATAGAATATACCTGGATTCTTTGTGTGTGTAGTACTGTGAGACAGGATATTACTATGTAGCCCAGGATGACCTGGGACTCACTATGTAGACTACAATTTACTAGATAGACCAGACTGGCCTTAAACTCACAGAGATCTATCTACCTGCTTCTGATAAAAATAAATTTGAGACTCATCACAGGGAAACGTAAAAGAAAAGTGAATATTGCTTTAAACTCCTAAATTTATTTAGGATAGTGTGATTAGCAGCACTGGAAATTTACTACAAAGTAGAAATATTTTTGCTGAAGTATGGCCTGGTTGTGGTGCACACCTTTAATGCGAGCATTTAGAAAGTATAGGCAGCCAGATCTCTGGGAATTCAAAGCTATCCTGGTCTACAATGGCATGGTCAACATCAGTTGGGGCTACACGGTGGGACCCTGTCTCAGACTAGAACAAAATAAAAATTCTCTCCCGACACAGAAGCGCCTTCGAATGGTTAAAGAACACCGTAAATGCACAGATTGACACTCTCAGCAGCACGAGGCACTTCTCTCTGCAGATAGTTTTCCTTGAATTACAGAAACCAAGGCTACTACCTAAAGATTTAATTTAAATAACAACTGTTATGCCAATCTGAATTATGTGTCAGACATTTCCTTGTAAATGAATAGAATTTCCTATTACCTGAACACAAACCCTAACAGGATCTGAGTTTTTCAAAATTGTTTTAGTTTATGTATATGAGTGATTTGCCTGCAAGCGAATCTGTGCTACGCTTTCATGGCTATGAAGTTAGATCCGCTGGAAGTGTAGCCAGCTGTGAGCTGCCATGCAGGTGCTCACAGACCCAGGTCATCCTCTGAAAGAGCAGTTAGTGCTTTTCATCACTGAATCATCCCTCCAGCCTCCCTGATCATATCTGCTTCCAATAACAAAACTTGGAATTTAAATTAAAATATAGAATTTTCAGAAAACCCTTCTGGTGATTGTGATATGAGCAGCTTCTCAACATCTAGCTGATTTTTAAAATTATTGTTTCATTCATTATTTATTTGTTTGTTTTTGGACAATCGATCCTGTTATTGTAACCTTGGCTACCCTGGAATTTGCAATGCAGAACAGGATTAGCCTCAAACTTTGGGTATTCTCTCTGCCTCTGCCTCCATAGTGCTGGGATTACAGGTGTATGTCATCTCATATGGCTTGCTAAAGGCTTTTTCAGTGAGGTAGGTGGCAATAGTAATAATGTTTGATTCTGTAATACAATATAAGTGAAATATGGGCACTGTGCATTAGTCAGGGTACCAGTGTTTCCAAGTGAGCAGTGCATAGGGCTAGCAAACCATGAATGATCCATTCAAAGAATAGGAGAGTCCAATGGGGCTCATTGAGGCTGAGCAAGGAGGGTTCACAGATACACTTCATGCTCCACACTGCATTTGTTCTGGGAGAAACAACCACTGGTCAGGCTTTAGTGTCCTGTCCAAAAAGAATGTCTTACCTGATCTCAAAGGCACATTAACTGAAACAGATGCAAAGACCCACAGCCAAATATTAGATGGCACTCAGGGAGTCTTCTGGAAGAATTGGGGGAAGGATTGAGGGACCAGAAGAGGACACGGACTCCAAAGAAAGACCAACAGAGTCAACTAACCTGGACCCTTGGGGCTCTCAGAGTCGGAACCACCAACCGAAGAGCACACACAAGCTGGCCCTAGGCCCCCTGCACATATGCAGCAGATGTGTAGCTTGGTCTTCATGTGGATCCCCCAACAGCTGGAGCAGAGGCTGTATATCCTGTTCCCCTGGCTGGGCTGCCTTGTCTAGCCTCAGTGGAAAAGGATGCATGTAGCCCTGCTTTTGCACATAGATGCAGTCTGTCCATTTCGCAGTTTTATTTGTACAAGCAAATTAGCATTTGGCAGTTTGCACATCTGCCATTCTTGTCAGAAACTGGATAGCGCCATCACTGCAAGCACTCCATGATCCCATTGTACAACCACAGCAGCCTGCCTTCCTTCTCCATTCCTTCCCTAATCCCGATAATCTCTTTTCCATTTGTAAAATGTCATTTCAAGAAGGTTCTGTAAATGTCCTGTGCTATGTTGAGCTTAAAGAAGGATGAATCAGAAATTTCTGTCCATCCTAGTGGAACAGAGAACATGCTTGTAATAATAGTGGGTTCTCTCCTTTCTCCCATTTTATTTTATGTGGGTCTTCTAGCTTATGTGATGGTTTAGGGTCTGTTAACATTTAGGGTCTTTTCCTCTTAGTTAATGGTCTTCAGAGATACCTGATAATATCATTTACTGATTTCCCATGTACTTCTTGATCCAATGAAGTTGACCATCAGGATTAACAATCATAGGTCCAATTTAGCTTCATTCTTGGCTCAGTGTCTCCTACAAAGCAGCAATCCAGATGTCAGTTGGTGCCAAGGTGTCAGTTGAAATCAGAGGTTCTGTGAGCTTCCTTTTGGTCCCCTGATAGGGATGAATGACCACAACCTTTGCAGCTTAAGCGACAGAGAGTCATCTTATAGTCATTGAGATAAAAAATGCAGAATGACTAGGATAGGTGCAGTAGCATATTAGCAAGGCTGCGTTCCTTTGGGAGGCTTTGTGGGGGAGTGGTTTCTTCCTTTTACCATCTACATTCTTTGGCTTATGGCTACTTCTTCTATCTTCAAAACCATGGCCATGCCAGTGTTTTCCTTTTTCAGTGTGGCTGTCTTTGTGTATCTGTTTGTAGCCCAGGCTGATTTAAAACTTGGTATATGGTTCAGGCTGCCTCAAACTCCTGACTGTCAAATTCTGGGATTATAAGTGTGCACCATCACACTTGGCTCTATGGATCTTGTTACTTACAGACAGTTTTCAGCATCCTTTTCTTATTCTTGCTAATACTGCTGGTACTGCATTGAATAGAATTGGTAGAGTGGGCATGGTTGTCTTGTTCCTCAGGTTAGAAGAAAAGCTTTCAGTGTTTCCCTCTTGACTATGATGTTCCCTGTTCCCTTATCCTATGTGGTCACTTAGTTGAGTCACATTACTTTCATCTTAGTTACTTTTCTAGTTGCTGTAAGAATATACTAGGACAAAAGCCACTTAAGGGAGAGTTATTTTTGCCCAGTTTGAATGATGATGGTTTGTGCTCAGCTCACTCTTTCCATTGTGTACATGCTAGGATCTTGGCCCAAAGAACCATGCCATCTACCATGGGTGGTTCTTTTCAACACAATTAACCTAGTCAAGAATATCTCCTACCGCATAGCCAGAGGCCTGTCTCTCAGGTGGCTCATTGAGTCAACAGCTCAGGTCAACCATCACAGCTTCTATGGCTAATATGTGGAGAATCCTCATCAAAAAGATGTTAAATTTTGTCAATTTCTCTTTCTATACCTACTGAGTTGTTCACATGATTTTGATGCTCCATACTTTTAATGTTTAATGATTTAATTTATGTTTAGAAATCCTGTGTCCCAGGCATAAATCCAGTTTTGATCATAGGGTGCAATCTTTTAAATGTGCTGTTGAATTCTGTTTGCTAATGTTTCCTTGATGATTTTTGCCTCTGTTCATGTACTTTTGCTTGCTTTTGGCATTCTTGTCTGGCTTCGCATGAAGCCTTGTTTTTCCCTCTTTGTTCTATGGAACAACCTAGGACCTCCATGTAAATGTATGCTTGCTTCTGGGCTACCCCTGCAGCCCACCGGAACCTTAGCTCCATTAAAGCTTCCTGTTGGTTTTCTTGTCCTCCCTCCTTTCTCCACATCCTCCTACTCCTTTGCCACTTCCACTTCCTCCCTCTTTTGAGACTGAATCTTACTATCTTGGCAAGTAGTCCTAGCTGAATCTCAAATGCAAGGTCCTCCCACCTCAGCTTCCTGAGTGCTGGCCGGGCATCAGGTGGCCCAGCCTTTCCAGCTTCTTAAGAGCTTTTTCTCTTGTGGGCCATGTTTCTGTTGTCAGATGTGTGAACTTTTTACCAGGCATTCAATTCTGAAACACTTCCTTCTGAAAATTTTATGATTTAATATTTAAGCAAATATAATCTATCCATTTGCAGTTAATTTTTATATAAAATGAAACTCATTGCTTTTTATTTTGGAAGTCTAATTATTCCAGTACCTTTTGCTGAAAAGATTTGTTCCTTCTTTGAGTTCCATTGCATATGTATAAAAACATCACTTGAGTAGATCTGAGGTCTTTTGAGCTCTTCATTCTGGTCTGTTGCCTATGTCTATCTATCTGCCACATCTTGACAAATGTTAACTATAAAATGAGCCTTAATATTAGGTAGAGTGATTCATTCCACTTTATTCTTTTTAAGGTTTTGAAAAGCTAATCTAAGGTTCTGCCTTCCCCCAAAAATTTTAAATCAAATTTGCCTATTTCTGGAAAGAAACAATCAGTGGGACTTATATAGGCTTGCATTGAACATAGAGAGCAGCGTGGGAGCTGATATTGTCACTTTGGTGTGTTTTCCAGTGTGTGTGTGTGTGTGTGTGTGTGTGTGTGTGTGTGTGTGTGTGTCTTTATTTGGATCCTCTTCTTTTTATACCTTTCAACATTTAGGTTTACTTTACCTGAACGTAATAATTTCCTGCACCTCCGTTTTAAAACCTTTGCTTTCTGAGACACTGCTGAAGTGAGCTCAATAGCATCACCATGTAATATTGATGACCATATGGCATCCAAAATCCAGCACTCACAAAATAGAACTTCGTGCAGTCTGTGAAATTAGAGCAGTGGCAATGAGATGGCTTTGCTCCTGATTGGACAGAAAGAAAATCCAGCCCTTAACTAAGGAGGCTGACAAGTGCTTTCTAGAGGACAGTCTGGAAACTGTGGTAGTTCTCTTTTATTCTTTTATTATACAACACCCATTCAATGGACTTGTGCCCATTTGTTGTTTTGTAACATTGCAGGTTAGTCGTTTGGAAAACCTTGTTTTTTCTTTTATTTTTCTTTCTTTTTTGGTTTTTGTTTCTTTAAAGCAGGATTTCTCTTGGCTGTCCTGGAACTCACTCTGTGGACCAGGCTGTCTTCAAATTCAGAGATCCTCCTGCCTCTGCCTCTCAGAGTGCTGGTATTAAAGGTGTGCATCACCACCAACTCCAGAATCTGTTCGTGTCAGTGGCATAATTATATGATTTTTTTTCTTTAGCCTGTGTATTGATTTATTTTCAGGTCTTATCTAGCTAAAGTGTCATATTTCCCATGGTCTGAATAACCCGCACCATGCCCCCCTTCCTTGGCGATTGAAACCCCAAGCTTTACCTGTCATTCATTGTCATATCTCATATGTGTGTGTGTGTGTATGTATGTATATCTCACCATATTTTGTTTACCTCTTATCTCCTACCCCCTTTTTTGTTTGTTTGTTTTCTTCTGTGCACCTCATGCACACCTGGTGCCTAAGGAGAACAGAAGAGGGAGTCAGATCCCCTGGGACTAGAGTTACACACAGTTGTGAGCAGCCATGTGGGTGTTGGGTATTGAAAGTGGATCCAAGCAGCCAGTGCTCTTAACCACTGAGCCAGGTCTCTGGGTCATATTGATTGATTTATTTATTTTTTGATGCTTATACTATCATATCCAGGAAATATCTACAAATATAATATCATAAACGTTTTCCAAAATGTTTTCTGCTGGGTGTTAAAAAACTAGCTCTTCAGATCTTTGATCCTCTTTTAGTTGGTTTTTATATATGGTATAACGTGATGGTCAAACCTGCCTCTTTGCATGTGTGCTCATGGTATTTTCCTCTTGTGTCCTGGCTTTAGTGTCATCATTACCTTTCCCTTTGAATGTGTTCAGGAGTAGGAACAATTACAGAAGATCATAAAATTTAAAGAAGGAACTCACGAGTGCCATGCAACTAATCCAAAGGCAATTCATACTTCTAAAGGAAACTTCTTGTAGTCAAAGACCATTTACAAAAAGTATGTGTTTCTGTGTGCGTGTGTGTGTGTGTGTTGGTGTGTGTCTCTCTATCTGTGTGTGCATGTATCTCTCAGTGTGTATGTATCTCTGTGTATGTGTCTCTCTGTGTGTATGTATCTCTGTGTATCTCTTTCTCTCTGTGTGTGTGTGTGTATCTGTGTTTTAACCACTTTCAGTTTGTAAGCCAATTCTCTGTATATCACATGAAATACTAGCTTATAAGACAATTCTCTGTATATTACAGAAAATGCCAGCTCGTTCATCTCTGGGCATTTTTATCTGCTGTTCAGTTCTTGGATTAGTAGTGGAGGAAACCTTAGCTTGAAGGTCTTGCTTAAGCTCTAGAAATCTCTAGTCAATATGGGCAGCAGATCTGGGCTCATGTTCTAGCTCTGGTAAAGTGGTGAGATATGGGGTGCATTCGTCTCTCAGTCCCCAACCTATAAAGAAGAATGATTAGAATCTCCTTCATGTAAACCTTTTCTCTTTGCAATTTTTTTCCAAGTAATTATGAGGTTATAGGAGTTTTAGGTACTAAGAGTAGTCTATGGCATGGCTTCCTTAAACTATGATGTAGGTATACATTTTATTATTAAGCATATGACTCTCACTGTTTCCCCTTCCACTTTTAGAGAGATGGGACCATGTCACCACTACTACAACTAGAAGGCCAGGAACAACTAGGGCACCATCAAATCCTATCGGTAAGACAAACTCTCTGAGGAGAAAAAAAAGGAAGGATTTTCCACTTCAGCTACTTGTTTAAGTGGGTGTCCTAGTTAGCGCTTCTACTGTGGTAATTGAACACCATGATCAAACACAACTTGAGAAAGAAAGGTTTTATTTGACTTATGCTTCCACATCACTGTTCATCATGGTGGGAAGTCAGGACAGAACCTCCAACAAGGTAGGAATTTGAAAGTAGGAGCTGCTACAGAGGCCAAGGAGGGGAGCTGCTTACTGGTTTGCTCAGCTTGCTTTCTTTATAGAACCCAAGACCACCAGCCTAGGGATAGTACCACCCACAGTGGGCTGGGTCCTTCCCCATTGATCAGTAATTGAGAAAGTGCCTAACAGCCTGAGCTTGCATCTTCTCAAATGGGGGCCCCTCCTTTTATATGACTCTAGCTTGTGTTGACATAAAAACTAGCCAGCACAGTGCTGATTGTTTCTTTTGTTCTGTGGTCCTCAGAACTTGATGGGTTTGACTTGGAAGATGCCTTGGATGATCGAAATGATCTAGATGGCCCCAAAAAGCCAAGTGCAGGAGATGCAGGAGGTAAGTTCTAGGTTCTTGACACAGGCCAGTGCTACAGTTCCTGGTAGGGTCTGTGCTGTTACCTGTAATAGCATTCTGAGCCATCCAGAGTACTGTAGATCCAGGCTACTTCAAGCTGTAGGGGAGCCCTACAATAGTAATGCTGATATATTTTCCTATGTGAATTATATCCATCTGCATTTATCATCTGTATATTTAATTTTCTAAAAAATCAGTATTATTAGTGTAAAATGATTAAAACTAAACCAATACATATTAACAGAAATAGCACATTGTATGAGAAATTTCTGTGTTGCAAGATAAAAACAATTTAGTGAGAGAGTGGCATTATTTTACAGTTCTTAGAAATTTCTAGTATGTCAATCTTCCTAGGAGATACCTGGATTCTCATATTGAGATATGCAGCTTGAAAGCTATCCTCTGACCTACATGTTACCTGTGTGTGTGCACACACGTGTGCTCTCCCCCCCCTTTCTCTCTCTCTCTCTCTCTCTCTCGTACAATTAAATTTGAAAGGGTTTTAAAACAAACATATCAATGAAAAATACATTTTATTAGTAACCTTCCCTCACTCAGTTCCCCTTTAATTACCTTTCTGGTTGTCCTGACCAAATACCTAGCAAGCAAAGTGAAGGGGAGGGATTCATTCAGCTTATCATTTCAGAAGTGATGGGTGCTGATATGACTCCACTGCTCACATTGTATCCACAGCCCGGAAGCGCAGAGATGAGACCGGAAGTGGGCTAGTGAAGCTCAGATGTCAGCTTCCAGTGACATATTCCCAAAAGCAGGGCTCAAGTGTCCCAGTGCATGAGCCTGTAGGGTCATTTCACATTTAACGTACAACACCCATTCAGTGGACTTGTGCCCATTTGTTGTTTTGTAACATTGCAGGTTAGTCGTTTGGAAAACCTTGTTCGCTTAAGGTTTATCAAACTTCAGTGTAATGCCACACACTATAATAAAAAGCCAAAATCTAATTTGCTGCTAATACCACCAGTGCTACTGGAAGAAGTATTTAGTAGGATCCTATTAGAGTCACAATAGCTTATAACGGCTTCACTGGAAATCTTGTTGACAAGTACCATCAGTGGCTGTGCTGAACTGATGGACTCATTTCATTCAGTTGTAAGAAATGCTTCCCAGACAATCAGGTTGGTACAGCATTCACTGTGCCCGGCAAAAGTGGTCTCCTGACACAAAGCTGATAAAGGCAACTGAGAAAAGGTACAGTGGCACAAGGGACTTTTGCAAATCAGCCTATTACAGTGGAAAGGCTTTAAGCACACTTCAAATTTCAACACACAGGATGTTCAGAAAGATGTGCACTTAATAGTTGAACTATAATTAATAACAATTCTGCTTCTTGTATTCGTTATCTGTGATTGTGTCACAAATCATGTGAAAGTTGAGGAGATTTATTTTTACAGAAATTCGTTAAGATTTCCTTTGCTCAGTTAAGAAGCTGAGTTTTCTATAGAGTCCAAGACTCAGCTGCAATCAAGGTACTCGGATGGAGTCTCATCTGAGCTTAGGTTCTCTTCAAAGCAAGGTCATGTGGTTGTTGATAGAGTGTCTTTTCCTTTAGCTATAGAGGCAGTGACTCTTTTAAGAGCAGTGAGAGAAAGAGAAGAGATTTTAGCTTCCAGTGTCTGAGCTCAGGGAAGTCCAAAACTAGCTTTGAAAGAGTTCACTTGGCCTGATTCAGGCTCTTAATTACTGTGACAAAATCCCTTCATCTTTGGCATATAATGAACTTAATCACTAGGATCATATTCATTCTCTGGTAACACAAACACTTGAGGTGACTGGCAGTGGGCAATCTGAGGGGACCACCGTCATCCCTTTCCATCTCCTTCTCCTCCTCCCCTTCTTCCCCTCCTCTCCCCATCTATCCTTAGATGGGCACCAGGCATGGTTCTGAGGGCCTTACATGTGCTGCACCACTGAACCAGACTCCCAGTTATCATGAAGAATACTCATGTGCCATGGACAACATTTACTAATCCAAATATTTACTGCTGAGATTTTTTTGCCACTGATATGTATGGGTTTTTATTCATAGGTTTATCAGACAAGGATCTTGAAGACATCCTGGGAGGCGGGGGCTACAAACCTGACAAGAATAAAGGTAAGAGTATTGCTTTGTCCGACCACACACCAAATTCTCCTTAAAATGATGACCATTTGGTCTCCAGTCCATTTGGCATGCCATTCTTAGCCTCTGGGAAATCAGGGTAGAAATTTGCACTTGTACGGTGGAGTGGGCTCTCATTCTTGTGGGCAGGGGTTCATTTGTAAGCCATCTGGAGAAGCGGCCCATTTGCCCTGTTGTTCTTTAAGCATGAACTAGTGTGCCCACCACCTGTGTGCACCTTATAAGGCAGCAGCAAGGGCAGTGGCCTGTGGTAAAACAGTCACACGGGGCATCATAGTATCAAGAAGACAACTTGCTCTGCTTGGAGAGCCAATTTTTCATTCAGTGTGAGAGTTCAAACTTAACATAACAAACATTTTAAAGAGGCCCCTAACAAATCAGATCTTTACAAAATGCCTTTGGATTCTATTTCCACTTCCCAAGAAGATTCATGCTTCCCTCCTATTAGACTAGAGGGAGTGGAAACTGTCCTTGGGATGTATTGTATAAGAGAAGAATCTATTTTCAATTAAAAAAGACAAAAAAATCCCACATCCTTCCTCACTAGGCCCTAGCCCTGAGCACTGTTTAGCAGCCGATAGAATTCATTCTTACTGTAAAGATCACAGATGCTTTGCTACATTGCAACAGAATTTTTATGTAACCATCCCTGAAGTTTGACTGTGTCTAATTGTGTAAGAAAATTAAACCATGGGATCAGACTTTCTAGAAGTTTTGATCTAGTCTGACTGACAAAACAAAACACAAAACAAAAATAACCAACCAACCAAAAAACCAAAAACCCTCATATTAAAGAAATAATTTAGTACTGGTAAGAGTTTTAAGATGGTTCAGGAAACCTATGTCCTCTTCATCCAGCCTCTCCCAAGGTGCCTCTACTGCAGAACCATAGTAGGCAGTGCTAAATAGGAAGTTGATGTCTGTACAATAAAGTCACCTATTGACATTATGAAAATTGTGTCAAATCTCATCTTACCTGTACTACTGTGTGTATATGTGTGTGAAATTTTATCACGTGTAGATTTCAATAGTTATTACCACAACCAGGGAGAGATTATCATAAAATCTCTTCTGCATGATGCCTCTGAATAGTCATGTCCTTCCCAAGCCACATGTTTGATGTTCCCCATAGACAGATTTGTAAAATTGGATCTTAAGCATGGGGTGAGAAGTCTGAGTCTTGTGCTGTGGTAAAACACGTTCCTGTTGGAATCCATAGGTGTGACATGCTACAAGTGTGACCTCTGACATAATCGCTTGTGACAAGATGTTCGAATGATAGGATGTGGTGTTTGAAACCCTTTGTTTATTACTCCTTGTTGTGATGGGAAAATTGTAGCCGGGTCCGAAGATTTCAAACTGTGAGTGTGTCAAGAACTCTGTCCCCAAGTCCTGGCTGAAGTCTAGCCTTTGCTTCGTTCTTGCAAGCACTGTGACTTTCAGATGGGAACAGTGTTCTCTGTTGCTTAAAATGTACCAGAGTCACATTTGTCCCCAGAAACACCTTTCCACATGGTGTCATCTCTAGGAAAGAGCCCTAAAAGCCTCTAAATGAAACTTCCAGGTGTCAGGAGAACATGGAGCATTTAAAGGGCAAACCCAGCAAATGAGCCAATTACTCCTGGGTGACAATTGGTATTTCCACATGGGGAGAGGGCGGCAGTAGTTAGATCTGTAAGCATGCAGAGGAATGGAAGCCTGAGTGACAGGCCAAGGGCTTTTCTTCATTAAACGCACTTGTTTTAGTAAGGAAGAAGTGTTAGGGATTCTTTAATTAGGGTCATATCGGAGCTTGTCTTGTAAAGAATAATCAATTGTTGGCTTCAGTTATTCTCTCCGTCACCATAGGTGTCAGGAAAGAAGATCAAAGGGTGAAGCAGGAACATGGGTGAGATTCACAGACACTGTCCCTTCCACCAAAACAAGCTCATGATGAGGAGCGAAGGGGAAGCATCACATTTCCATGAATTATAAACTCAATTAGTGCACTTCCCCGACTTAAGTCTCTATGACATAGCTTCAGTTGTTCTGGATTTCTGAGGTAATATATTATCTGCTATGTATTTTTTCCTCAAGACAACATTTTTGACAGACTGTGTCTGCCTCAAAATGAGTTTGTAACTGACTCCTCGAGCATCTCTTGAAGAGAGTAGCTTGTAAACCCTCTATTCTTCCTCCTTCCTTGGCCTTCTTGGACTCAGACTTGCCATTTTTGCCAGTGGCCTCATTCTTTTCCTAGTACGGATGAAAGAAGAGGTTTCTTTGGAGTTGTTTCCACAATATTTCTGGCTTTAACATGGGGAAATACATGCCAGATGGTCTTTCTGTTCTATAGTGTAAAGGCACGTCAGACACCCACAGTCCCTCCACCACATCAGGGAGTGCAGCATGAACATAGGGGGTTTTGCTGAGCTATTCTTAATATATAGCATTGGGTGTTTTAATGTAGATAACAGCATGTCAGCCACAGAATATTCTCAGTTTTGTGGTAGGAAATGGATGAACACAGTTGTGACAATTTTTTCAACAGCAAGAATACTTTCCCTGGTCATTATCCCAGATACTATGTTTTTGCATAGTTTTTATTTTATTTTATTTTATTTTATAATTGTAAGTCATTTGCAGCAATATCTTTCCCCCTTTTTGTTTATTACCTTTTTTCTTGGCAGGGTTTTATTTTATAGCCCTAGCTTGCCTGGATGTCACGAGCTTCCTGCCTTAGCCTTCCATGTCCAAGGGTGGTGCCACCATGCATAGCTTTATTTATTGACTTTAAAAAAATTATACTTCTCTTGCTCCCTTTTTTGAGACAATAAAAGTACACTTTCAAAATATTTAAAAGCCCTTGCTGTGTCTTGCTTGAAGTCTGGGACACTCACAATGTCCTTAAGCACTTGAATACCTCCCCAGTAGTTGTAGACATAATCACTCTACCATTCCATGATTCTCTGTGTCCTTGACGACCGGATGCGTCAGGCACTCACTGTGAGCCACGAGCTGGGCTGCCGTCAGAGAAGGGCAAACACATGCCTTGTGTCCCTGTCTCTCCTGGTAAGTGGCTCTGTAGGGCTCAAGGCTGACGTCTATGTGTGCATTGTTGTCTTTGTATTTGAGATGCTGAAAGTCTGACACTCTGTTGACAACAGAGCTTATTCACAATGTCTTAATCCATTCACTTTCACTATAATAGATTGTCCAAGGCAGAGTAATTAATAAAGGAAAGAAGTTTATTTACCTCACAGTTCTGGGAGCTGGAAGACCAAGATTAGTGGCTACATCTGGTGAAGACCTCACATTGCACCCTGACATGGCAGAAAAGCAAAAGGGCAAATAGGCACAGATCCATAAGACAAAACACAAGGACAGGGTCTCTTTGTAACAGCCTGTTCTTGTGGCAACTAACCCAACCCCAGGACAAAAGCATTACACTGCTACAGTGGCAATCAACTTTCACCACAAGTTTCCATGGGGACAATATTTATTCAAACCGCTGAGCACAACTTCCTCACTGAAGTAATTCCTCTTATTCTACAGGGTCCATCCAAATAAAGGTGATTGCTCTCTCTACAAGGTCCCTATAACTATGGGACCTCCTCTAGCAGTGCTTACTATCACTGTAGTGGCACTCTCTGTAGCAATGACAGTCACTATAGTTATACCATAGAAGGAAAATGTGGGCCGTCCTTGAGCTCAGGGCAGGCCTCTTGGTCCAGCCTCACAGGACTGTATGCTAGATTTACATGGATGTGCTCCCGTACCGACACATACTGTCCTTTAAAAACCAGTGTCTATTCAGTAATGCTCAGATTCTTTTTCTGTGTTATGTAGATTATTTTGAAATATAACAGTGACACTTGACTTATCCTGTCCCCTATTTTGTGTAGTGGTTCCTCTAGCTTGTCAACAATACGCAGTGTTTTGAAAACTGTCAGGCCAAATAGGAAAAGCCACAGGTTTTTCTGTCAGATCAATTCCTAGCACTACAATTGCTGGGCCACAAGATCCATATATCTCTTTTTTTCATACTTTATTTACATTTCAAATGTTTCCCCCTTTCCAGATCTCCCCTTTGGAACCTCCCCATTCCCTCCCCCCTCCCCCTGCCACTATGGGGTATTCCCCCACCCACCCACCCACCCACTCTCGTCTTCCCTCCTTGGCATTCTCCTATACTGGGGGATCTAACACCCTCAGGCCCAAGGGCCTCTCCTCCTCCTGATGGATAACCAGACCCTCCTCTGCCGCATATGTGGTCAGCACCATGGGTCCCTCCATGTGTATTCTTTGGTTGGTGGTCCAGTCTCCAGGAGCATCAGGATGTCAGGCCAGTGGACACTGTTGCTCCCTCCATGGGGCTGCCAACTCCCTCAACTCCTTCAGTCCCTTCTCCAAGTCTTCCATCTGGGACCTCACACTCAGCCCTCCGGTTGCTGTGAAGTGAATCTTGGGTATTTTGAACTTTTGGGCTAATAACCACTTCTCAGTGAGTACATACTGTGTTCATTCTTTTGTGACTGAGTTACCTCACTCAGGATGATATTTTCAAGTTCCATCCATTTGCCTGTGAATTTCATGAAGTCATTGTTTTTAATAGCTGAGTAGTATTCCATTGTGTAAATGTACCACATTTTCTGTATCCATTCCTCTGTGGAGGGACATCTGGGTTGTTTCCAGTTTCTGGCTATTATAAATATGACTGCTATGAATATAGTGGAGCATGTGTCTTTATTACATGTTGGAGCATCTTCTGGGTATATGCCCAGGAGTGGAATAGCTGAGTCCTCAGGTAGTATTATGTTCATTTTTCTGAGGGTCCACCAAACTGATTTCCAGATCCATACAGCTTTAAAAATGTGACTCTTAAGTGACATTACCAAGTGATTTCCCATTAAGATGGCACCAACCTCCATTTCCCCATTTCCCCTGCTAGGAAGTAAGCAGGTACCCATTTTCCCAATACTAACCTCAGTCAGCAAGCACTATAATTTTGTAATCTTGGCGAATTCAATCAGAACAAAGCATTTGTCCTGGTCATATTTTCATTTCCTTGAATCTATGTGTTTTTAGAAAGTCAATATATATTGTGATCTCATGTCCATGTCCTTGACCCAGTTTTTCCTCCTGTTTTGTCACAATTTACTTTATATTAGAGAGCCCTTTACCATACATTACCAAACATTTTACTTAGCTATTTGCCAGTTGATGGACCGCTGGACCAAAGGTCATAATGAATGAGTATGTTGCTGTGGTCATCTGTATACAAGTACATAGAAGATTTTACACTGGCATAGTTTTTAACTGTCTTGAGTACGTCTGGGCATTGGCATCTGTTCAGCATCTGCTAGAACCTCTGTGCTGGGTCCAGACATGGTAGTGAGGATCAGTTGTAAGACAGAGCAAACATGCTGGCTTGTGTCTTTCTTCCTCTTCTGATAAAAGCCCAGAGGTCAGTCTGAGAGCTCCATCCTCATGACCTCATTTAAGTGTAAGTATCTCCCAGAGGCCTCACTTTCAAATATCAATGACACAGGACTCTAAGGATCAAGTTTCCTGCACACATGAATTCTGAGGAATACATTCAAACCATAGTGATCTGGAAGTAATATTGTTAGTACATGCTATGACTTTATGTTTCATGTTTATAGGATCTACTAAGCTTTCCCCACAGAATCTGGGCTATTGCACATCCCTATTAGCAACGGATGAGGGTTCTAGTTTCTCCACATTCTTGTTAGACTCTTCCCTTCTTTTCCTTTCCTCCCCCTCCAACAATGTGGGGATGTGTTGGCTGAGCTTCATTTGCATTTGTCTGCTGACTAAGTTAGCTCTTTCTCAGATCCATATTTGCCAGTATCTTGTGAGTTATCACTCCACTTTTGTTTATTGTTTGTTTGTTTTGAGACAGGGCCTTCTACTGTAGCCCACCCTGGCTTCTGCCTCTTTACTAGGTGCAGCCTGCAGAGCTTTGTCGTCATGGGTATGCTGGCTCTTCCCATTTTCTCCCCATCTCACTTTTTTGTTTTTGAGACTATCTCATCATGTAGCCAAGACTGGTCTCGAACTCACAACCCTTCTGTTTTAGCCCACTTTGTGCAGGAATTTAAGTGTGTGCTACCACATCCGGTTCATTGCATTTATTTATAATGTTCTTTGACAAAATTCAGTGTCTGTCTCTTCCTCTGGCTCTCTTTTTCTCTCTCTCGCTTGCTTGCTCTTGCTTATGCTTTTACTATTGAAGTTCTTACTTTTGATAGAATCTTTTCTACTATGCATTTCTGGCTCTATAATCATATTTAAAATCTACCCAGTGCTCCTAAGATACTATAAATGCTGTCCTGAAATGTCTTATGGGCATATGGTTTTATCCATTTCATTTTTATTGGAAATTCAAGTTCATGGACTGTATTGAGTTGTTTAATACATTCTGTCGCTTGTCCTAATACTCTCGTCTGCACACTGCGTTTTGCAGAGTAGCTTGGTTCAGCCTATACTGAGAGAAAAACGAGTGAAGCTCAGAAGCCAAGGAAGGATGAAGGTCGTGACTTTGATCTGAGTAATTGCAATGATAGACATTGCTCACATTAGTTCAGGTTCTTGTGACCGGATGGGCAAAAGGATTTAAGCTGAACAGCATGTGTGTGTGCGCGTGTGTACGCATGTGTACATGTGCATATATCATGTGCATATGTGGAAGCTAGATGTGAATGTTAAGTGTTTTTCTTAATCACTTTCTAGGATGTTTTTTGAGACATGGTCTCTCACTGATCCTGCAGCTCACTGATACGGTTAAGCTGGCTCTCCATACTCTATCTTAAGATGAGAGGAAGAAAAATTGAATTACTAAGTCTAAACTTCAGAAAGCTAGTGACCTGAACACATCCACAAAGGGTGCCTGTGTAGATGCTTAGCTTCAGTGACCACTTCCAGAACAGCAGAGGGGATTGGTGACAGGCCAGTACTGGTCACCACTTACTGCTGAAATATCAGTGCTAAATGCCCGTGCTCAGCCGGGTGTGGCAAAGCAATACATGCCTGCAAGTCTCTCACTCTGGAGACTGACGCAGGAAAATTTTGAGTTTTAGGTGGGCCTGGGCTACATCCCCTGCCTCAAAACCAAACCAAACCAAAAATGCTGCTGTTCTTTTTATATTTTTATTTAATTGCTTAATTATCTATTTTGCATGTTGATGGACCACTTGTATGCCTAGTGCCCAGGAAGCTAGAAGAGATGTTGGGGGGGGGCTCTGGAACTGGAATTACATGGTTGCAAGCCACCTTATGGACTGGAATTACATGGTTGCAAGCCACCTTGTAGGTGCTGAAAGAGTACCTAGTTCTCTTAAACTCCTCTTAGTAAATATGAAATTAAAGGTTTCTCTCTGAAGACTCTTCAAAAATAGATGATTTTGGGGGTAGTTTTAAGTTTATAGCAAAAATTATGAAAAGGACCGAGTTCTCACATCCCACTTGCTCATCCTCACGTGGTCCCTCACTACAGTGGAATATTTCTATACTTGAAAACCGAGACTCTTCACTTGGGGAAGGGCATGTCAGTGCTCCTGTCTTCCCACATTCTAGAAGAGTCTGTCCTAAGACCCCCCCCCCCAGTGAGTGAGTGAGTGCCAGTGAGTGTTAGGTACCAGGAAGAGGATGGTATAAAAAACGATAAACTCAGGACCAGTTAGCATTCTGGGGTGGGCCTTGTTGTTTCTCATGAAGTTTCTCTCCAGGAATGAGGGAATGGGTTGAGGGGTGGCTGCTCTGGGGAGTGTGTGTGTGTGTGTGTGTGTACGCACGCGCATGTGTATTAGCCCTACAGTTTTGCCATGTGGTGATAGTGTCTCATCATAATTAGATAAAACATTCTGTCACAAGGATCTCTCTCCTATGACCCTTATAAACAGGGCTAATGTCCTTCCTGTATGTATCCATCCTCCCCAACCTCTGTTAGCTTTAACTGGTTTGCATTTCTATGATGTTTAAGAACTTTTTAAATGGGCTGGAGAGATGGCTCAGCAGGTAAGAGCACTAATGGCTTTTTTAGAGGTCCTGAGTTCAATTCCCAGCAACCACATGGAGGCTCACAGCCATCTGTAATGGGATCTGGTGCCCTCTTCTGGTGTGTCTGAAGACAGTGTACTAGTATAAATAATACATAAATAACTATTTTAAAAAGAACTTTTTAAATATGAAAATATTAGATATGGTTTTACATGTTTGCATTTGTCTGTGCTCCAACTCTTGTGCAGGAGGTACTTGGTGTAATTTGTAGTCAGATTTAAGTGCATTTTGCTCATCTCTCAGATGAGAACCTTGGCTCTCACCCTTGTAAGGGAGGGCTGCTAAGTGCAACTGCCCCTAGTGGATAGGGAAGAATGAAACCTAAAGCCAGAGCCTAGAGAATATTGTGTGTAACTGAGGATCAGTGTATGGAAGTAACCATTTCAGTAGGCTTTCTGGGAGCCTGAGCCTGTTACTCATGGGGTCATAGGGATCATAGCGGTCATGGCAGACACTAAGTGATTTTGTCCTTTCTCCAGGTGGTGGTGGTTATGGTAGCAACGATGACCCTGGATCTGGTGGGTATCTATGGCCCAAACTTTCTGTTGGAATCACAAGAAAAATAATGCTGGCCTACTCTGGTCTTAGAGCTGTAATTCCCTCCCCTTCGTAAAATGTTTCTATTAATAATCGTTCCATCACCATAAAAAATTCTAAAGATATATAATTTAAAAGAAGATAAAACTTAGATTGCTCTTGATTTTGGAAGTTTCAGTGCATGGTTACTTGACGCTGCTGCCTTTGCGCCTGTGGAGAGGTGGGCCATCATGGCAGACACCCAGGCTGCAAAGGCTGCTCATCTCAGGGCTTCCTAGAAATAAATACTTGCTATATCACAAACCCTAAGATCCATTCCACTGCAATCCCATCCCTTGTTGAGGGTGGAGACCTCATGATGCAATCACTTCTTAAAGGCCCTACTGCTCCCTATGCTGCAAGGGGCAATATTCAACTCCCAAGCTTTTGAGGGGGGGTCGTTCACATCCAAACCACCATAATTCTCAATAATATCATGAGGCAAATAGCAGGGAGGAGTAGCCATTGAGTGGAAGTACCATGAAGATCTCAGCCCTGGGATAGGTGGCCCATGTCATTATGATGCTTTGGGTATCTATGGCATAGCTCTTCCACATGGACTTGAAGGTTATGGACATCTGAGCTAGCATAATTTGGGGCAATCAGAGCAGCAGAATCCTGGAGTTTGTCACCTTGTGTATTCAGCTCTGTCCATTCTTCCATGTCCAGGCATATCGACGGAAACTGGCACCATCGCAGGTGTGGCCAGTGCTCTTGCTATGGCCCTGATCGGAGCTGTATCCAGCTACATCTCCTACCAGCAAAAGAAGTTCTGCTTCAGCATTCAGCGTAAGTACACGCCTGAGCAGGGGAGGGGCAAGTTCTCATCCCTTCCCCAGGCTACTCAACACTAGTAGGTTTCCTAGCAGGCACACATTTACATCCTTAGGGGCAAATTTAGGACAAACTAAATCCTGGTCTGGAAGAACACATGGGGTGATACTATGTGATCCTGACTTTGGAGGCATCTCAGCTAGAAGAGGGACAAAACTCAGCACTGCGCTGTTTCATTTCCCTAGAATGGGAGGAACCTGATAAATCCTTGAGGCCTCCGACCTCTCCCAGGGGGATGTCTGGCTCAGAGGCCCAGTGCCACTGGCCCCTCTACTGCCAGCCAGAGTACTCTGGTCTCCCAGGGTCTCTTCGACATGACAGTGAGCATCTTCGGGCCCCTTATAATTCTAGCAGTGCCCCTTCCTGATCCTGATTTCTTGATATGTCAGTATGTGGGTGCCCTCTGCTTCTCCCGTCAGATCATTTAAACTGTATGAACTCATAAGTTATTTTAGGGAGTAATGATGAAAGAGAAGTCATAGAGTAAAGTTTTATTCCTGCCCTCTATGTGCTGGAATTGTAGAAAACAGCTGTAGCCACCAGTGGGGCACCTATGGGTAAATCAGATAGTTACCAAGGGTTTCCAGTCTCAGAAGCCGATTGACACACTGTGGGAGAAAGCCCGTGAATGAGTCTGCTGGTTTTAGTACCACAGCACCAATATGTCATTGCTTAAGTGGAATGGCTTTAGGGCTGACAAGTTTTACTTCCAGGGAGGGGACATGACTCAGCCATGCTTGGCCTCTCCTCACCTTCTTCAGATCTTTGATTTTTCTGGGAATCCTAGGGCCATCTCCTTCTGTCTTCATGCCCTGGTTATGGGCCTCTGCTCATTGTGGCACCTGAACCCGAGACTCCCAGGAAATTAACCTGGATTCTGGTGTGCTTTGAGTGTGAGCACTACAACTGTCTCTTCATCTGACCACCTTATTGCCTTTTCCTTTTGCTCTTCTAGAATATTCTTCATCAAGGATACCCACATGCACATAATCCACAAATTTGGTGCTAGGGTGGTTAGGAACAAGGAAATATTGGGGATGAAGTCTAGAATCTTCTTACCTCTGCCTGCTCCCCTCAACTAAAAAGCAAAGAGACTTTCTAATTGATGAAAAATATGGGTGTCCCACCCACTGATGGCTTACATTGGCCAAGGATAACCCTGGACCTGGTAGAATATTTGAAGGGAGACGTTTTGGACACATTGGGCAAGGGGCCCATGGTCTTAGGAGGCAGCTCTGTCACTCGCCTAGGCTGTGCCTGGAACAAGGAGATGAGAAGATAGGTATAGTTCCCACCTTCTCCAGCCTCATTCTTGGTGCCTTTGAAGCTGAAGGGAGCGTTCTAGATGCTTAGCAGCTCTCCTCCTGCCCTCTCCCCCAGCAGGCAGGTGGCCACTCCTGGGCTGCAGTCTTTATACAGTCTTATCAGGAAAGGGAATATGGTCCT
This sequence comes from Rhynchomys soricoides, assembly GCA_019843965.1. Taxonomy (NCBI): domain Eukaryota; kingdom Metazoa; phylum Chordata; class Mammalia; order Rodentia; family Muridae; genus Rhynchomys; species Rhynchomys soricoides. The sequence continues at coordinate 472,167 of JADRCH010007280.1, forward strand.
GGTCTAAGAATCTCTGGGGAGAACAATTCTGTTTCCTGCTGGCTAGATGGGAAAGTGGAAGGTTGGGTAACTGTTCTCAAGACGGCCTTGTAAAAAGTTCAAAAGATAACCACAAGCTGTGTACAGGTTAAGCTGGAAATTAACTAGGAGAAACATACTACTCTGTATGACTGATCAAAGTCACTAAGCAAATACTGTTTGTTAATTTTCAGCCAGTGTCCTGTGCAGTGATGCTCTTGGGGATGGGCATGCCTGCAGAACATCTAGAGGCCTAGTTCTGTCTTCACATTGCTGAAAGCCTAGCTCGGCTGGAAGTACTACCTCAGGGCCATTTGTGCCATGGTTTTCTCATCTTTGCTCCTCATGTGCTCAGGGAAGCCAGTCTAGGCCTTAGCAATGAAAGGGGCATGAGCCCTTTAGACCAAAGTCTCTCCCTTCCCCGGTGTGGGAGCCATCAGGCCAGGCTAGACCACAAAGCTCCACTAGTGAACACTCTTACCCTGTTCAGCTGTCCCAGGTTCCTGTGGCTTCCATGACAGAGAACCACTGTGAGTTCAAACAACTGAAACTTGTTTTCTGAGCCAGAATGCTGGCTCACACCTGTAAGCCCAGTATTAGTAAGGCTGGGTTGGGAGGTTTGCTGTGTGATTCCCATAGCACTTTGTGCTATAGAGTGGGGTCCAGGCCAGCCTGGGCTGTAGTGTAAGGCCTTGTCTTACAAACAGGAACCTGTAGGATTACACTCCCTGCAGAGACCCCATTTCCAGCTTTCAGGAAATGCAGGTGTTCCTTGGCTTGTGACTACATTACTATAATGCTGTCTCCAACTTAAATTCTGAATACAGTCATTTTGAGATCCTTAATTAATAGTGTCAGCAAAGATCCCTCTCCTAGATAAGGTAACATTTACAGGTTAAATGAATGAGGTGACAGGTGTCAATAGGGAATAACTTCATGAGGTGGAAGGGCTTCAGCCAGAGTCCCAGTGTCACAAGACGAAGGGAGACTGGGAGAGTCTGGGTACAGCCCTCACCCAGTCCACTTGCTTTGCTAAAGACCTGACAGTTATGACAGTTCACAAGTTGAACAAGCAGGCTAGGCAGGCTCATTTATCCAGGGCTTGGAGCTTGGATTTCACTGTCTCCCCCACTCCTGTGTCATCCATGCTAGAGGTCTGGGAGCCCTGCAGTGCCCACTCTCCATGAGTCACAAGCATGCTTTGTCTTATTATTGCCTGTCCACTAGTAGGCCTTCCCCACCTCCCTGACTCTGTCTCCCTTACACTTTGCACCGTCTCCAGAGGGACCTGTTTAAAAATACCTGGACTTCCCCAGGTTCCCTGATGACTGCAAGGTCACACAGCTCAGGCCCTGAACTGAACGCGGCATTCAAAGCCCTAGACATTTGGCGTCTCCATAGTCATTTTCCTTTCCCGTATGCTCTGCCTTCTTCAGGGTACAGCCATTGTTGTTTCTTCTCTGCTCCTCTCTCTTATTGTTCAGGTCAGGGTGTCTTCTCCCAAGGAGCCTTCTCTCTGGCCAGTCTCCCAGCCATACTTCATTGTGCTGCCACAGCGCCCCCTGCTGACCTTGTTCCAGTCTGGATTAGCCTGCTGCTTCCTTGTCTGTGACTAGACACCAAGCTCACACCATTGCACACACATTCTGTGCAGCAATGTGAATGCCACAAACAGGAAGGATCCCAAGGGTGTTGATGTGGGTGGCTAACTTTATAAGAAGCAGGGATGTCTGCTTCTAATCTCCACTGTCAGGCTGGCTTGCTCATCAGAGGCAACTATGGCCTTCAGTGATTGACAGTCAAGAAATCAGATGGAAAGCCCCAAGGAGGTGACAGGTGGCCGCTAGGAGGACCTGCCCTCACCTCTTTGGCTTCCAGCCTCTGCTGCTGCCAAAGGGGTTTTCACTTTGGGAACACTTGGTTTCTCTGCCTGCCCTCAGTGCCAAGTGCCAGTGAATCTCATAAAATACTCGATAGGTTTGTTGCCTGGAACTATGTTCTTACTCCAGGCTTCTAAGCTTCCTGTCTTGCTTTCAGATGCAGCAGAAGGTCCAGGTAACAGTGTGCTTTGACTGAGTCCTGTTTCTTGTGCTTTGGCCTTTGACCCCTCATCTGCTAGCTACATCTCCTCTCTCCCTGGCATCCACCAACTTGCCTGTGATATCATCTAGAGCTTTTTCTGATATGTTGTGAGGGTGCCACCTGCCATATCCTCTACTCCCAGGCCCAAGATGACTGGAGTTATGGATGTCCTTGTGGGTGGGGAGGGGGACACTCAGGCATCCATGGGTGAACACCTTCTAGAAGCCACTAAAGGAAAAGGGCTATCTCCTGCTCACCAGGTAGGAATAAGAACAGTAGTCTGGAGGCCCAGAGCACATCTCCCAGCTCCTACCCATTGGCACTGGGCTGTCAACTGGATGGCTTTGCATGGTAGTTAACCACCCCTGCTGGAGAATACCACCTACATTTTCACAGGCCTGTTTATTTTGCTTTCACCTTGAGCCCAACAGCTGTCAGGTCAGGTAAAAGCCAGGAATATGACTTGTGTCCAGGGAATTGATAACTTAGCATCAGAACCCATTTTCCCCAGAGGTCCTCAGTTATTGAGAGAGGTTGACTTTTAAGCAACCATTGGTATAGGGCTGCTCTGAGTCAGTCCTTGAGTGATGGCCTTTGGCTGAGTGAAGAGGATGCCTTATTGAATTGCTACATAGCCTTTGAGGATAGCGTGGGGGTGGGGATGGGGAGAATCCAGATCACATACTAGACCAGAACAGCTATTTGTAGACCCTGGGCCCTCCAAGCACAGGTGTGGACAGCAGTCATTCCTACGGCCTGGAGAAGCCAGTTGGCTTCCTTGTGTATACAGATACTCCCGGGAAGGCCATCTACTGGCATTTCCAGAGTGATCCCTACACATCCATCTGCCCTTCCTAACGCTGCATCCATCATCAGTCATTCCCTCAGCTCTTGGCTCTCACTCCCTGGCCTCCGGGACTCAGGTGGTCCTATGGATGGATGGTCCAGAGCCCAATCATCTGGTACCCTGTTTATGGCTTTTCATAGATGGGGTGTTGGGCCTTTGATGCATGATGCTGTTTGCAAGGAGGGTAATGAGAAGTCCTGGGCAATGTGTTCCTTAGTGGCCAGTCTTTATGTAGAAGATGATGTTCTGGTGATCCAGAGCTGAACCTGGCAGCCTTTACTGTCATAGAGGACTCAGTGAGCAGTTCTCAATCGTGAGGACTCCTTCATTTCATTGTGCTTCCTTTGCTCTGGTCTTGCTCTTTGCAGAGGGCCTCAATGCAGACTACGTGAAGGGGGAGAACCTGGAAGCTGTTGTGTGTGAGGAACCCCAAGGTGAGGACTTCTTAGTCACTGTCCATGATAAAGGGTTTCAATTCTCTGTCCCGAGCACTGAGTAGAATGAGTTAGGGAGAATCTGCCTCTGGAATGTCTGTCCATCATAAAAACCTCCAGGGGCCGAGGTCTGCCTTTACCCTGTGACTGGTCAGCTGGTCTCCCAGTTTGTTGACAATGGGGACCCCATGCCAGTGTGATGACTTCTGGAAGCTTTTGCTGCTCAGCCTCAACTATTGAATCACCTGAATGTGAACCTGGGATAACTCACCTCTTTGCCAGCAGGCCCACATGCATCCTGGGCATGCTTATCCAGGGATATGGAAAGTTTTGCTTCTAGACCTGTAGTCTGTTTTTAATTGTTGTATTTTGAGACAGATTCTAAGGTATCCAAGGCTGGCCTCAAACTCACTATTGTAGCTTGGAGTAGCATTGAATTCCTGATCCTTGGCTTCTACCTCCTAAGTGCTGTGATTACAGGTGTGGGTCCACATCTGTCTCTAGGCTTTTCAATTAGAAAATGGCCAAAGACAAGAAGACAGTTAAAAAACAGATATTCTGTTACCTCCTCTGTGGTCATTGAGCACTTTTGGGGTACAGGGATTAGCAGAAATTAGAGGCCACATATGGTAAGGTCAAATGAGAGTGAGACATACCTGTGGCCTAGGAACGATGATGGAGAAGCAGGGAGGTAAGACAAGGAAATGAGAAGAGACCACAGCTACAGGACAACATCTATAGAGCCTGGGTACTGAGGAAGGACCTGGCCCTACCTGTTCCATAATGGAGAATGAGGTCTCCAGGTCACTGCTTATAGAAGTTATCTGGTAGTACAGGACCAAATGCATGGAAATGATCCTGAATGCAAATGTAGAGTTTTGGAATTTAAAGGAGCATTGTCTGTCAAAATTTTAACACTGTAACCAACACTGAGTGAATACCCAAGGAACGAGTACTATTGAGACTGCTTTAGATCCAGTAATCTAGAAGTCTTGACAGAAGCATGTCCGTTTTGTAGATGGAGAATGGAGGCAGAGCTCTTTTGTGCAGCCTGCCAGGCTTCTGCCTTTGCTTCCCTTGGCCCACCCTGAATTTTGTATGCAGGGCCCATGGCAGTCTTACAGGGGACAGTGAGCAGGCCTGGGATGTGCTGAGCTGCTCACAGAGCATAGAGCCAAACTTCTAACAGGGACTTGGACAAAGCAAAGGTGAAACCCTCCTAACACATGTCTTCTCTCCCTAGTGACATACTCAAAACAAGAGACACAGTCTGCAGAGCCCCCACCACCTGAGCCACCCCGGATTTGAGGCCCTGTTCAGTGGCAGGTGCATGAGGAGAGCCACCGCTTGTGACCCAGCTCCGGATTTCATTTGCCAATCCTCTCCCCAAGTTTCTTCCCATCTCACTGGCTTCTTATTGTACTGAGTTTTCTGGACAAGCCTTAGGTGTTTGTGAGTGTGGTTTCTGTGCCCTGTCCTGCAGACTACAGTGATGGCTCTGCCATGGGTCCTCTGATGAGACTTGATGCTGAGACTTGAGACCCAGATTCAGCAGATTACTAGCACCAGCGTTTAAAGTTTCTGGGTCATAGAGACAGCCTGATCCAGCTTTAGCATGGGAAAAGGAGGATGCCCAAGGTGGGGTTAGAGCGAGGATGGTTGGGGCCGCACATGTTAGAGTGGTTTGTTGCGGTACTGAGCACTGTGAGATGTGAAGACATGTTCAGCTGGCATCTGGTGCGGATGGAACCCACTTTGAGACAAATCAGACAGCACCAAGCTGCAACACACATGCACGTGCACATACACACACACAAGCACATACAGGTAACACGCATGTCCACACACACACAACACCTAGGTACTTTAAAAAAATTTGATTTTTCTTCCCAACTTCAGGTTTTATATTGTTGAGTTTCCAGAGAGCTTGTCCCGGCAAAGGCTCTTCAGTTATTTTAGTTCAAACATAGTCTCACAATAGTCTTACCCCAAGATTAGGAATAGGAAGCATGCGGGAGCTGTGGCTTGCAGGTTTGATTCCCATCAGATTCTATAGGGATCTCCGGCTGGCCTGGTAACAGGTCTTGGAAGTCACTCTTACAAATGAACTTTCTACCAGGTCAGGGTGGGTGTTTACTCCTGCCCTGTACATGATCTTATTTAAGTAGCAAGAGCTACAGACCCTGAGAATGAATATGGGAACCAGAAGCATGCTTGTTGTTTTATTAGAAGTGGATGGGGAAGGGGGAGGGGAAGGGAAGGGATGCTGGCTTAGCTGAGTGGAGCGTCGCTGCTGCCTTTGTAGTTGTGTAGCCGTCCTCCCTGTCTGCTCTGAAGAGGGCTCTGACCATGTTCACAGTGGTAAATACAGGAAACCAACAGCCAGGGCCAGAGCTGCCTGCTACCCCTAGTTTGGGCTGGATCTCCCTGCTTCCTGGATTGTTTCTTTGGCTCCAGTGAGCTCTATAGTGAACCCTGCAGGTGAAAGCTAAACTAGCTTCTACCACATGTGAACTAATAGTTTGCCATGTCAAAAGCACTTCTGAAAGCAGAGTATGTCACTTGGAAGGCAAGATCCACAGCTCCTCTGGATGACATGATTGGCCCATGTACTCCACAGGCTGTGGATTGGCTCCTTCACCTCTGCACCCCTGTGCTGTCTAATGCATGCCTTGAGTGTGTTTGTTGTTTAAAGATTATTCATGATGGAGGGCTGCTGGTGGTGTCATGTCTCCAGGCGGCCTGGACACCCACTCCCAGTGTATACCTGTGGGCCATGAGATGCCCCTTTTGCTTGGCCTTTGGTCCCAGACAGTCCAGGTCTGAGGATCCAATAGGGAAGGTGCAGCACAGGGAAATGACACCAAGATGGAAAAACCAAAAAACTCATGGCCTCAGGAAGCCCCCCTTATTCATCAGGAAGTTAATTGGCAAAGGAGGCATCACTTGCAAGACATTTCAGTTTCTAGAACCTCCTAACTTGCTGGTCAGATTGTTGTCAACTTTGTCAGGATTGTGCCTTACTGACACCAAGGACATCAAGAGACGATGGTGCCGCCGTTTGGCCAGTGCTGAGCTAGAGGTGGCTTAAGGAAAAGATTTTAGTATTTCTGGTCTGTTGACATGTAGCTAGGGTAATCTCGGGGGGGTTGTCTGCCTTTATGCTGAGGCCTGTCTAATGGTAAAGCCCTCAAACCTCATGGCCATGATGTAAAATAAATGCCCTCTTGTTAAACTCTTTTCTCAATAGCACTGGTTCCAGTGAAAAAGAGCTCTAATTTGCTCTCCCTTAGCTACCTCGGTGCCTTCTGCATAAAGCCCTTCTGCATAAAACCCATCACTCAGCCCGCAGGCGCTAGCTAAGTGGCTGGACAGGCCTGGGCGGGCCATCGGCCTCCTGTTCATACAGTCTCATCCCAGGGGCCGGGCTCCTCCTTCCCACTGGCATTTTATACTTGGTGGGGCATTGTGGCCTGCGAAGGCTTGGGACTGGTCCTGGAACTGTGTCCCCCCTGAAGGCTGAGTTGGCCAACTTGGGCTAGTCCCAGGTGATAGAAAGGAGAAAACAAATGAAGCAGAAGAGCCAATTGCCAAGAGCAGATCTCGATCAGTGAAACCTGACAGGAAGAACTTTAAAATTGTTCAACATTCTCAAGTGGCTTGATGTAAGGGGGCTGCCTACCCTGGTGTGGGGCAGGCCCACTGCCTCAGCCACTTGGGTTGTGGTTAGTACCAGTTTTCTGAGGAAGACATGCTGGAGACTGCCAGAATCCCTGTACATTGTTTTACGTGCTTGTGTCCAAGTGTGAATTGTAAATGGTCTAGTGTTTGCATTAAACAAAGTGGAATCTAACAGCTCCTTATGTCCTGATGTGATATGTCTTTTCCTACTGCCTTTGTGATACGGTGCTGACCTCATTCCCCTTTTCCCCAGCTAAAGGTGTGTCTTGGGCAGGTTAGCATTTTTGCCATCATTCCTTCCACAAAATGCCCCATCCCAGGGATTCTGCTGGTGGGCCCTCATGGTACAGCAGCTGCAGCAGGACATGTCTGGTATACTTGGATGAGGAGAGGGAGGTTGGAACAGAGCCCTCTTGCCACAGCATCAAGTCCTTTAGTAGGATCAGCACTGGCTCCACTACCCAGGTAGCTTTAGAACATACTGCTCAATCCTAAAAAGTGAGCCAGGAATTAGTGTGTTTTCTACTGTGGGGCACTACTATGGAAGGTTTACTGGGGAGATAGTCCAGCCCTCTTATGCCTAATACTGGGCTTTCTTGCTAACACAGCCCTGATTCACATGAAGAGGATGAGCAATGTCAGGCCCTTAAAGAATGGTTACACTCAGGAGGTGGTGTAATTTCACAGTAACTTTTAGAACCTTGAAAAAGTTCACAGTCCCTCAGACCTGGCAAGGACTGAAGAGAACAGTACACTTGTATAAGGAAGACATACTGCCTCTGGTTACTCCAGGCCTTTCTCTGTCTTCAACATTTCTTCAAGGTTATGAACAAGGGGATTTACAGATTTGAAAATCTGATCACCTACCTGTTCCAGCCCAAACACTCAAGACTCACAACAAATTACTGACAACTTAGTAAGTCAATCAAGTACTATTGGGCACTTTACATATATTAACTGTGGCAGGCACAGGGTAAGCATCCAGCACATGGTACTTTCTTAGTACTCATTTTTCTCAGGGGTGAAATGGTGAAAACACAGAGACAACAAAGAGACCGGGGAGCAAACATATTATCATTTTAATTACAGGTTGGAATACAGTGCATCAGATGAGGCAAATACAGTATTGTACTTGTTTAAAAACCTGAACTTTAAAGGTTTTACATTCTAGTTCTTAAATAAAACATACATGAAAGAATTGCTTAGATAAGAAAACTATACTTCAAGTTGTTTTAGAAACAGTTCTGTGCTAGAAACATACAAAGGAAATACTCTGTTGTGCTTCTTGAAAATCCAGTGGACGTTTTTAGGGGTGCTGCAGGCATGCAGCTGGGAGGACAAGGCTTGACCAGGAGCCAGATCCCCAGTTCACCAGCCATCTCTGTACCAGGCTAGCGGACCTCAGCAAGCAGCAGTCCCCATGGCTTCTCTGGATCTGTCAAAACATTATCCAGTCTACTCTGTGTTCAATAGTACTAGTGTTGCTGGGAAATTACACAGTATTTCTAGGGAACAATTGGTAAATGTCCCCAGTTTTTAAAAGCATATGAAGAAAAATATTATAGTTCATGCTATTTTCTTTTTGGTATTGGTTTTGAGACAGGGTTCCACAACATAGGCCAGCTGTCCCAGAACTCAATATGTAGCCAAAGCTGACCTCGAACTCACAGCTTCTCCTACCTCAGATATGGCAGTTTATCCATTTACAAATAAGGTTTTGTGTCTATGATGAACACAAATCAAAAGCTAATATCACTTAAACTGCAGTTTAGAAACAAATTCCCCAGGAGATAAAAATGGAGAATTGATCATAGTTTATCAAACTTCCTTAAATAAATGTCTCTGGTTATCTTATGGTTGGATAGTTTTCTGTAAGAATCAGAAGGTTCCAAGTTGAAAAATCATCTATTTTCTATGTATTTGGCTGTAAAAAACTCTTTCAAGAATACATTTTGAAAACCCAGGTCAATATGTAGGACTGCATAGCATCCAGTGATTTGACACTGACGAGAGGAAGATGTGATCCATCTGTCCTCAGGGGCTGACTTGGTCAGCCTTAAACATATCTCTAACTCTGAAGGGCCTGGTGACACACAGAAATGGGCATGGTGGTGGGGGTGGGTATGCTGGCACCGCACACATTGGGAAATCATTCCTAGAAGGACTGCTAACTGCGGAAGGAGCCCTGCTAAGCACAGGCTGGCTCTGACAGGGAAGATAAACCAAGGAAGAGCGTGCTATGCTTTCCAACCCAAGCCGCAGTGCACTCACTGGTTGCCTTAAAGTGTGGCCAGGCCGTCATGTAAATCAACTGAGAAGAGATCGTGATAAATGAAAACAAGCTGTCCAGGTGTCTTAACAGGTGAAAGAAGACTTGACCTGACATAGCTGCTGGCATCTTAACAGGTGGTAGGATAATGCCAAAGCAGTTTCAAGACTTGCTCCTTTAGAGAGCTGTCATAGAGGGGGGCCATCAAATGCACAGAGTTGCTGCCTGAGTTCTCAGCTTACCTGCAACACGACCAGAGGACTGAGCATTCATAGTTTGCTGCATCCTGAGGGAACCTGCTGCTACCTCCAATGAATGAATGAATGGGCTGTGCCACCTCCAAAGACAAGTACCAGAGTTAGTTAGAGGACACTACTACATTGCCACTGAGATGACACACCTCATCTTAATTCGAATGTACCACACAAAAGGCAGCGTGGACTCCATTGGGAAGGAGTTTCTCACACAGCACAGTTCAGCAGATGATTCCTCAGACAACTATTCTAAACATAAAAAACGACATAGGAAAATAAAGGCAGGTTTCTCTTTAAAAAATACCTTCTATGTACACAGCAGTACATATTGTACCAATTGTACAGGAGGGCTTCTTGTCTGAAGAGAACTGAGAACTGTAGAACAGCTGGCAATGGTTCATTTGCCACACTAACATTTCATTTCAAAGTTTTTAAATTGTGCCAAAAGGCCGAGAGGAGCCACGTGGCTGGTGATGTGTACTATACGTAAACGAGTTGTTCGGAACGAAGGGTGGAACTTGGAAAGAAGTGGTGTGAGTTCTCTTAAGTTAAATACCGCACTGCATTCAATCTAGTTTCTCCCAAGCTACCTGTACAAGACAAAGGTGGTTCACAGGGCAAGGCTGTCCTCAAAAGGGTCACAGGCTGTTCGCACAAAAGTAGTACTTGGTAATAGGAGCTTTCACCACCCACAAATGGTTCCTAAGATCTAAGATGACAAGCTCGAACCATAACATCAATGGCCAGGTCCCTGAGCTGCTGGAAGACAGTAGAACAGCAGGGTGGCCCGGGACACCAGCTTTTTTCATCAGACTGAGGTGTGGACAGGAGTAGCTGAGTGGGTAGGAGAGGAGCCCCTCTCAGAGGAAGATGAGATGGTCCGCGTGGCCACCTCCCGATGCAAGTCCTCCACCCGCTTCTGCAGCTCAGCCTTGATAGCCAGCAGCTCCTTGAGATTCTGATGAATTGGCATCTGGCAGTGAACAGAGACAAGGCTGTTAGCTCACTGTTGTTGGAGTACGTTTGTTCTGAACACAGCATTTCAGTATTTGGGCTCATAGCTTAATGGCTGTTTCACTGCCCAGATGCCTATGTGCCCAGTCTCATAGACTACTGACTAACCTATCACCAAGTGTACAGCAATAGTCTTATAAGGTCAGGAATTCTTTTATTGTGGTGCTATATACAAAAGCAGCTTATGGTGGAAAGAGCTTATTTCAACTTACAACTCTCAGGTCACAATCATTGAGGGAAAATAGGGCAGGAACTCCAAGCGGGAACCTGGAGGTAGGAGCTGAAGAAGAGGCCATGGAGCAGTGCTGCTTACTGGCTTGTTCCTTATGACTTGCCAGGCCCACTTATAGTACCCAGCACCATCAGCCCAGGGGTGACACTGCCCTCCCACATCAGTCATCAATCAAGAAATGCTACAAGCCAATTTTATGGAGTCATTTTCTCAGTTGAGTGCTCCTCTTCCCAGATAACTCTAGCCTGTGTCATGCTAACGTAAAATTAACCAATATAATTGATTAATTTTATCTCCACAAGTTAGGAGCTTTTGATGGCTACTCAGGCTGTCTCGAAGTTCCTAGGGATGAGGTAGGGATGGAAAGGCACTGGGGAGACAGGTCACCTTTACCCCCGCTCTCTTAGCTCCCAGGAAGGGGCAAACAGGTTTAGGTTCAGGCATAATCTAACTAAGGCTGACAGGCGCAGGCCCAGAGCCAGACTGTGTGGAGGAGTCCGGAATATGTGACCCCTGTACTTGTGCATGTTTAGAAGTAGCTCCAGTGAGGGCATACACTTGTGCTAACTCAGCACTTTCTTCACTGCAGAGCTCTGGGTTACCATCAACTGGAACAGGAGCTCACGGAAAGCCCCGGAGGGCAATGCCAGGGCCCAGGTGACCTGGACAGCGTCCCTTTGCTTTCCACTTAACACTTCTTCATTGCTTCATGCTGATTGTCTTTTAGACAACAAAGAGATGGAAGGCCCTAGTATTTATGCCCGTCATGCTCAGGCTTCTGACATAGCGGGTCTCAGGACCTACTAGGAGCCCAGAGACCCGAGACCTAGATTTCCCCTTATAGATTTCTCAGAGTGGGGGTAATGCTGAGCAGCAAACAAGGTCACCAGCTGAGGGACAAAGGAGGCATGGGCAGGCCTGTGGAGCCTTGTTTCCCTTCCCATTCATTGTATACACAGCAGCTATTGGACTGGTCCTAAGCCTCAGGATGCCAATATGGTTCACCATGACAGACCTCAGTACTAATAGTAACACCCTCTAAGCCTCAGTCTGCCTCTCTAGCCCACCTATTACCAGGCCCTGCTTCTACACCCTGAAACACGTGAAACCTGAGTGAAGCCTGAGTGTTGTTGGTGATTAGCCCTCTTAGTGGGACGAGAGAGACCTAACAAGACTGACAGAAGGAGGAAGACAGAGCAAAGGCAGCCAGGTGCCTCCAACGCAACAGGAAGGTTTAAAAAAATGCTCCATTTGGCAGGCTCCAGGAAGAGAGAGACAGAAATGCCATAATTACATAGCAAAGGCTGCCTCTAGAGGCCATTGTGCACTAGGGAGATGCTCCATTCATCCGTTAGGAGCGCTCTGTTATTTGCCACACCCATGGGATCGTGCAGCTCAGTCACAGGTGATAATACTTCACAATCAAGCCTTCATCAGTAACCCATACTCGACCTTGGAAAAAATATGCAGGGTATGAGACTCATGGCTGCTTAGTGAACTGATATCTCCTTACATCTTCAGGGAGTTTTTGGTTTATTTTCTCACATTTCAGTTTTAAGTATGCAAAAGCATGCCTGAAGGTCTAGAAAACTCTGAGGCTAAGCTACAGTATGGTTATGTTAGAGAAAATGAGCAGGAAAAAGCCAGTCATGTCTGCCCCTAGGGCACTGGCATGTATGAGGCCCTAAGAGGGTGCCACACCCATTCTTTGATGGATGCTGACAAGGAGATCCTCAGGGGCCTGCTGTCCTGCCTTTCCTTCCCACACTTTTTTTCTCCTTTAGTGGCCCAGCGTCCCACCATTTTCTCTCTACACTATCTACCTGCATAGTTTCCAGCCACAGCCTTGAATGCACCTTACCCTCCCAGCCATCGGAATGCTGTCAGTGGAGGAACACATAGCCAGCCCTGTCATACAAATGTCTACCTGCCCTTCTAGAAGTTTCTGTCACCAAGGTTCTGCATGCCTCCCCAAACCCTGTGTGCTCAGCATACTTAGAAGGCGTTTGGTATGTGTTTACTGTATCTACAAGGGAAACCTTGTGGCTCGTAGACAGCCTTCTCCATTTTGTGTAGCACTCTATAGGGAAAACATAGAATGCTGCCTTCCCTATCTGCCACTTGCCTAGTATGACACCATGGTGCTGGGTACTACTTGCTACAGATCATGCTTACATGTTCCTGTGAAGGCTCTGTGAGGCTCAGGACCTTGTCCTAGATCTGGTATTAAATCGTGGATAAAAATGGAATTTGACCCTGGACAGGGACATTCTATGACAACATCTACCCGGCAGTAAGATACTGGGTGAGTTATGGTTTGGTTCTGACATTCTTTTTCACTCTTTGTGTGTGATAGCAATGATATGGCTGTTGGTTGCCCTCCATATTGAAGCCTGCTTTGCTTACCTGTATAGGAAACTGTCTGCATTTAGAGACAAACTCTCTTGCAGGCTATAGGATTTATGAATGACTTGGTTTCCTACTCCAATCCCACAATCCCCCGGAGGACACAATGAAGATGTGTCACTGAGCACTCGCAGAAGGGATCCATATAGCCATGAGGATACTCTTCAAGTTCGCAACGTGCTGAGCACAGAATATGGGCAGACCAACTCCTTCAGTCTCTGAGAAGCCACTCGGCTCCCAGCATGTCTGCTGGGGCCCACAGCTGAGCCTAAAAGTGGGCGTACTCTCTAGGTGAGGGAGGGTTAGGAAAGCAACTGTACCACCTGGAGTTCCATCCTGGCAAATAGAAAGGGGAAGGGACAGTCTGAACTTTGCCCTAGCCAATATGCCTGAGGAAACAAGTGGAGGTTGTGAAGACACCAGGGAAAAGGGGTAGATGAGGAGGAGGTTATGTTTCTGTCCTTGGCTGATGGAATTAGAGATATTAAAGAACGACCTACCACCACGCTCCTGTTGGCCACTCTTTAAAGCTTCAGAATATTAAACTCTGTCTGTCACCTCTCTAGACCTATGTAGAGGAGATTGGGGGGTGAGGGTCAAGGCTGGGTCAACACTTTGGGAACCTTAGCTGGCAGTACTTGATGTACAGAACGAGGTCAGCCACTGAACACAGCAGGCAGGAGGCCTGCTTGACTGGCCTCTCTGTTGTGCACTGTGCCTTTTTTGTTGTTGTTGTTGTTTTTGTTGTTGCTGTTTGTTTCCAAAAAAAAAAAAAATCTTACTTTACTGTGAAATAATGCAGAAGTTTGGGGAAAATTTTACTCCTCCTTCAAGCTGTATCTGCTCTACAACTTATCACATACCTTCTTTCTATTACATTATAAGTGAACTTGGTGCCTTCACTACCTCCATATAAATACTAGCAGAAAGAAGTGATGTGTAAGCCAAATATCTCCCAGCAACTTAGAAGATTGATAACCAAACCCAGCAAGAGATAACACTTCCTACCATTTCATCAGTAGAAGGCAGACATAAAGAGTTTGAACTCTAACTCAGTAAATGGTATGGGGTTGGTGTATGGAAGGAACCTTCTGAAATATGGAACCTTCATTTCTAGGGGCAATATTCCTTCAGTAAGTCAGTATGTACTATGAATACATCTATAACACCATCTTCACTTGGAAAGAAAGGCATACCCTTATGAAAACAAAAAAAATCAAAAATTACCTGTGGTCTCATCCGTGGATTCCACCGTACATAATAATTTACCCACAATTCCAAGTGACTCACACTAGCAACAGGATACAACACATGGTTCTCATAATTCACAAAGAAGGGATTTGAGAATTCATCTAGTTGGCTATTGATGTAAGACCATAAAGATATAGTTTTTGTATATATATCCTGAAAAAATGAGAACGGTACATTGAAATAAGTTCTTCTCCACAGCCTCAAGGATTATTTTTTCATAAAAATATAGATTTTAGATAATGAACTGAATTCAAATACTGAAAAATCCAGGCACATTTACTAAGCCCCACCCCTCTGGCTACATACAGCTTCATGCTAAAGATGACATGTGTACTGTCCCAGGAAATAGTACTAAAGATAGGCAACATCTGGAAACTGTATCTGCAGGAAGGTGGACTAAGAACTTTCTAGTATCTACAGTATAAGCAGGCTCATCAATAACAAATACATATTTTATATTTATTGAGGAATTGAGTCCATTGATGTTGAGAGATTTTAATGACCAATAATTGTTCATTCCTGTTAGTTTTATGTTGGTGGTGGGAGGAGAGGGAGGGAGGGAGGGAGGGAGGGAGGGAAGAAAGGAAGGGAGAGAAAGAGAGAGAGAGAGAGAGAGAGAGAAAGAGAGAGAGAGGGAGGATGTATATGTGTGTCTATTCACTATTCATATAAAGGAATATTGCTTAACCATAAAAAAGAACCTTGAAACTGCTACACTCGGTAAAGGAGATCACCCACAAACACTCACCTACTTTATGAATCCATTTGGAGGAAATGCCCAGAATAGACAGGGTGATTAGATACCAGGAGAATGGGAGTAACTGGTAATATGGGGATTCCCAAAGGGGTGGCTAAAATACTCATGAAATTAAATATCAGTGATTGCACTGAACTGTATACTTCAGATGAGCTAATTTTACTATGTTAATTGAGCTTTTATTTAAGTGGAGAATTAATTTTGTACTCCCTATTTTACAAAAAGTGATAAAGATGCAGTTCATGGATTTTATTCTGTTGTTGTGGGTTTATTTTGTTTTGCTTTAAACATCTTTATTGAGATTCAATTCACATGCCATTATATTTACTATTTAATACTCTCTTTTAAAATTAAAAAGTTAGCAGAAGGGCTAGAAAAATGGTTCAGCTATTAAAAACACTTGCCGCTCTTACAGACGACCAGGGTGTGGTTCCCTGCGTCTATGTGGTGGCTCGTCCTTTCTAGAACCCCAGCTCTAGGAGATATGATATTCTTTTCTAGCTCCCTTAGGCACCATATTTGTTCATATAAAATAAAAATAAATTAAAATCTTTTTTAAAAAGTTAATCGAGTTTCATCAAGCTGAGATATGGAAGTGTGGATTTTGTCATGCACCTTGGAGAGCTGTGATCTTGTTAGGCTCCTGCCTCTACAAGTGAGAGGCTTATATTAAACACCTATGCTTAGACTGCTAAAATCCTGGAAAGGTGTCTAGGGCATTTTTCCCACTACCCTGAACCATTTACAAGCAGCAGTGGGCCCAGGAGCCAAGTCCTCACTCTATTCAGGCCTCTTCTGATAGAGTTTATTAGGAAAGGTGCCTGAGAAATGGGGAAGCATATACACTCACCTCTTTGATGCGCTGTTGTTCACAGTTGCACAAAAATGTCCCGAAAAGACAACTATAGAGGTGATCCAAAATTGTGATCAAGAATAATTCATTAAACTCAAATGCTGAAGGGAACTTAAATGAAGAGGAAAAATAAAGTTTAGTCTTGAAGCTTAATTACTAAAACAAAGTCATATCACTTATTTGTGTATGCAGGAGATGGACTACAATATGGAATGTGGTCAGATTAAAAAGCAAACAGTCCATGTAAAATTTAACTATTTGAGAATTTCAAGACAAAACTGATAGGTCTGGTTAAGAAACAACTGGTTTTTTAAAAAACGATTTTAATTTACTTCTCTAATGGCCCAGACAACGTCCTTAGTCATCAGGGAAATGCAAATCAAAACTACTCGAGGATTCTACCTTACACCCGTCAGTAAGGTGGTGGCTAAGATTTAAAAAAAACAAACCTCAAGTGACAGATATGCTGGCGAGGATGTGGAACAAGAGGAACACTCCTCCATTGCTGGTGGGAGTGCAAACTGGTACAACCTCTCTGGAAATCAATCTGGTGTTTTTTCAGAAATTGGAAATAGTTCTACCTTGAGACCCAGGTATACCAGTTCTGAGCATACACCCAGAAGATGCCCCACCATACCACTAGGACACGTGCTCAGCTATGTTCACAGCACCTTTACTCATTCATAATAGCCAGAAACTGGAAACAACCCAGATGTCCCTCAACCAAAGAAAATGTAGTACATCTACACAATTGAAAACTATTCAGCCATTAAAAACAAAGACATCATGAATTTTGCAGACAAATGGATGGAACTAGAAAATATCATCCTGAGTGAGGTAATCCAGACCTAAAAGGATTGTACATGGTACATACTAACTTATAAGTGGATATTAGCCATAAATTACAGGTACCATGCTACACTCCATAGAACCAAGGAAACCAAATAACAAGGAGGGCCAAAGAGAGGATGCTTGAATCTTTCTCATCAGGTGAAATAAAATAGATATTGGAGGTGGAGGGAGGGAGGGAACTGGGTGGGAGAGGGGATCAGGAGGGGAATAGGGCAGGGTAGGGGGGATCAGATGTAAGGAGATGGGGGAGAGAGAATGGAAATTGGCACTGGGCAGGGGAGTGCATCTCTAGGAATTGTCAGGAACCTGGGATGTGGGGGGAGCCCCGAGGAGTCTATGGAGATGACTCTAACTGAGACTCTTAGCAGTGAGGGATATGGAGCCTGAAGTGGCCAAGTCCTCTAGCCAGACAGGACTCCTAGTGGAGGGAGTCCCACCCACAAAACCTTTGACCTAAAATATGTCCTGCTTACAAGATGTGCAGGGACAAAGATGGAGCAGAGACTGAGGAAACCAATAACCAGCCCAACTTGAGACCCATCCCATCGGCGAGAACCAATCCCTGACACTATTAATGGTACTCTGTTATGTTTGCAGACAGGAGACTAGCATAACTCTCCTCTGAGAGGCTCCACCCAGCAGCTGACCAAAACACATGCAGAGACCCACAGTCAGACATTAGATGGATCCCAGGGAATCTCATGCAAGAGCTGGGGAAAGGATTGAGGGACCGAGAGAGGACAGGGACTCCACAGGAAGACCAGGGGAGTCAACTAACCTGGACCCTTGGGGGCTCCCAGAGACTGATCCACCAACTAAAGAGCATACAGAAGCTGGACCTATACCATCCCCACACATATATAGCAGATGTGCAGCTTGGCCTTCATGTGGGTCCCCCAACAACTTGAGCAGGAGCTGTCCCTGACTCTTGCCTGCCTGTGGATCCTGTTTCTCTAACTAGGCTATCTTGTCTGGCCTCAGTGGGAGAGGATGTTCCTAGTCCTGCAGTGACTTGATGTGCCAGGGTGGGCTGTGATGGGGAGGGGGAGCTCCACCTTCTCAGAGAAGGGGATGGGGATGGGGAGGAGCTGTATGACAGGGGGCAGGAGACTGGGAGGAGAGGGGTATTGTAATCAGGGTATCAAGTGAATAAATAAAAAATGGATTTTTTTTTAGAAAAAAGAAACTATAACCAACAAAATATTAGTGATTACTCATACTTAACAACTATCCCACAAATACAATCCCATGAGTCATACTTCTAAACTATTACCAGTGTGTAAACAAACCGAGTCTAGCAGTGTATAAAAAGGGTAATATTACATGATCAAGTCTGGTTCATTCTATAAGAATGCAAGGTTGGTTTAACAGTAAAACTCAGTGTTATAAAGAAATCAATTACTATAATTAATCATATTAAGAGATTAAAGAATAAAAACCACCTGGCTACCTCAATTGTTTTAGGCAATGCATAATGTGGTTTTTCAGAATTTCTGTGAAGATTATTAGCACTGCCAACAGGTTACAGCCGGTAACAGCCATTTAGCAGCCATGAGACATCTGGAAATAATAATGACCAGCAGCAGGCCTGTACTGAGTGACTACCATGTGCTAAAGTTCTAATTTAAAACACTGGAATACACTCTGCTAAATGAAGCAAAGGAAACTGGAACAAAAGCAAATAAACAGAAGTACAATAAGTCAGTTTACACTAAAGACTGATTCTTGGGCAGGGATCAGGTAGTTCAGTTTTGAAACATTTGCCTAAAATATACAAGGTTCCAGATGCAATCCCTAGTGCTGCTAAAACAAGTACTTGTATCTAGTCAGAATGATGCTTGCATACTATCATGTCTAATCTTGACATCTTCTGTGTGATAACCAGGATCACTGACATTTGCTTAACTATTGCCAGGCTAATAATAAGTAGGGCATCAGCCTGAGAAGAATGAGACATTGAATATTTATACCTATTCTATGAGTCAATATTCTAGATCTGAAAGTGTGGGTGGGTGTACCTTAGTGCCAGTAACAACAAGCTTTAGTGTGGCTGACTGGATGCTAGGTGTGGGAGGCCAAAGTAGGCAAAGGCTCAGTTCAAGCCCCACAGCACTGCTGAAAACTAGAAACCCAGGTTCCAAATGCTCTTACTGGGTAGCTGGGTCAAGACAATCGCTCAAAGAGCACTGTTACAGTAAATTCAATTTAGGAAGGAGTTTAGCAGGGATAGTGGAAGTGCCAGGGAACTGCAAACAGAAGATAAGTTTTTACAAGCTATAGTTTGCTTGTCTTTATTCACAGACTATATAATTTACCTAAAATGTAGTCTCAGAAAATACATAATAACGTACACTGAGATTCTGTACTGCTTGAGGAACAGAAGTATCAAAGGTAATGTTCCTTAGAAGTACAGATGCTATAAAATGTTTTTAAGATGCTAATGATTCCTTCAAGCATTCCCCTAGTTTCTTTTGTCATATTTTGTCTGTATATAAAGTAGCACAGTCTATACATGAAATAGCTAATTGTATTCTGAGATTTTTTTTTCTGACTTTATACTGATTGAACTCGATTTAGCAGTAGGCAAATGAAAAATAAGCAAATTGTATTACATGGATATATATTTTACTAATTTGTTATGTATAAAATTAATTTATTAACTTATAGCTAAAGACTTACCACCAATCTCTTCTTCTCAGGTACTAATGTTATCTTAAGAAAAATTATATATGTGTTTAATGAAGAGAATCAGAGAGTTGTGAGAGGCCCCTGAACTATTCCATCCAAACCCCTTATTTTCTTTCTTAAAAACCAACAAACAGTACAAAAATAACAGATTAGAGGTAAAAATAAGCACTAATCAGTATGAGGAATGGAAATCAATTTAAAGAGAAAGACACACGTGTGTATGCCAATGTGCATGTTTAGAAGCATTTGGGTAAAATGAGCTAGTTCATGTCCATGAGATAGTTTTTAGAATTTTTTTGCATTTAATTTTCAAGATAATTTTTCTAAAATGTTTTTCATGCTTTCTTTTCTTGATCTGAATGTAACAAGCACTCGGTTCTGTCATTATAGGGTACTATGAAGAAAAGGACTTCCAGCCAGCCTCTAAGGCCTTCTCAGCCTGTCTTTTCTGTTGCCTTTCACTTGGGAGTGCCCCCCTCAGACTGCCTATTGTTAACTCTCTATGACATGAAACTCAGTTAACATAAGCCCCTGTCAGCTTGCTGATGCTAAATCTAAAGGAGTCTATTCCAAGCGATGGCCTGCGAGATCCACTCCAAACCATCTCCCCTTGCTTCTTCTTTTAAAAGTGGGTCTATATTCTCTAGACCAGAGGTTCACCACCTGTGGGTTGGAATGTGACCCCTTTGGCAAACCTGTAACTCCAAAAAATATTTACATTGTGATCTGTAAAAGTAGCAAATTTACAGGTATGAAGTAGCAATGAATATAATGTTATGGCTGGGGGTCAGCACATGAGCAACTGTGTTAACGAGCTGGAGTACTAGGAAGGCTGAAAACCATTGTCCTTGCCAGTCTGTGAACCCATAGCATCAAAAAGGCAGCTCTTCAAACTAAGACTCACGTTGTTATATTTCAAAAAGAACCTCAGAGGATTCATATGGTGGTTCAAGTTTCAGATGGGCTGGTCTAACATTGTGCTCTCAAACACCAGAAGTACCTAGAGGGCTTGGGAGTCCCAGTGTTGGGCTCTAACTCTTGAGCACCAGCAATTCTGGTGGGTCTAGAGCTGGTATGGCTACCAGGTCCCCAGGGCATGCTGCTGGGAAGTAGTCCACATTGTGACGGGGAGGACAGCAGAGTCAGCATACTTGTTCTCATTTTCTCATTCCAACACATGTCCATTGTAACAGTAACCCAGAGTGAGCAAACAATGATGGTAATCCACAGCTTTTCACAGTGAGGAGATAAATGTCCTCTGAGAAGTTTGAAAAGGCTTTTGGAAGCATCAAGCATGAATATCACGGCATGTGGAAGAGTCACTTCTCACAGATGCACAAGAAGGATGCATCCAGGCCCTGGCTCTCAGTCTCCAACTTACTCTCACTCAAGCTAGGCTAAACAGCAGATACTGGTAGAAACTGCTCTCTGGCCTCTTCCCTCATTCTTTCTGATTCCAAGTTTATGTTCCTGGCATAGTCTCCTATCCTAAGGACTCCAAACTCAGACATGATGTTAGAGATTAGGGGAAAATCTGAGTGGGCCTTATTCAAAATGTAACTGCAGAGCCTCACTAACTCAGGGAAGGAGGATCCCTGCATGTTCCCTTGATAGCATTACTAGAGCCCTCCTCAATGGACTTAGGAAACTAAAAGAACGATTAAGGACAAAAGAGTTCTCAGCTTCCTCTTTGTTATTGGCTCTCAGTGTGAAGACTCTTAGATGCCCTGGACTGGCTTGTTTACTAGCAGTTCTAATGTGGAAGGAAATCTTGGAGTAAGTGCTCAGCAGGGGACTGAGAGAAGGTGGAAAGTAGAAGCAGAATTAACTATGGATAAGAGGACTGACCAAAACCACTGGCAGAAGAAAACTGCTTCTAATTTTCTGTTCACATCTTTGAGTAAATGAGAATCAAACTGTACTGAGTAATAGAAGGGGGCATATTTAACACACATACCCACATTTTGAATGAAGCATCAATAGAAATTTCATTTTCAACTATGAGATATATTTTAATCAAGACTATACTAGCTGGGAAATATACCTGAAATCTCTTACCTGTCTTGTCATCTGCCAAACACAATCAATAAACTGAAGAAATATAGGTGATCGGTCAGCATCTGCATGGTTGTCATCACCATGGCCCACTCTCTGGAAAGAAGCAAACACACACACGCACACACATATGCACGCTATGGTTCTCTCAAAAGTCACTTAAATTGCCCAGTCATGTCTTATCCTGCCTAAGAGAATTTTTGCTCATCGTAGGCACTCAAAATTGTTTATAACAAGGATGAATTAGAACATTAGAGCATAATAGCATGTAATACTGAAATGTCAAAGAAAATGCACTACTTTATATGACTTAAAAATAAATGACTATATAATTTAAAAAAATAAGAGTTCACTAAGTGGACTTTACTTCTTTTAGAAAGCAAAATTTGCTGGGCAGTGGTGGCGCACGCCTTTAATCCCAGCATTTGGGAGGCAGAGGCAGGTGGATTTCTGAGTTCGAGGCCAGCCTGGTCTACAGAGTGAGTTCCAGGACAGCCAGGGCTACTCAAAGAAACCCTGTCTTGAAAAAAACCAAAAAGAAGAAGAGGAAGAGGAAGAGGAAGAGGAGGAAGAGGAAGAGGAAGAGGAGGAAGAGGAAGAGGAGGAAGAGGAGGAAGAGGAGGAAGAGGAGGAAGAGGAGGAAGAGGAAGAGGAGGAAGAGGAAGAGGAGGAAGA
>JADRCH010007280.1:494544-611746 GCA_019843965.1 Rhynchomys soricoides
GAGGAAGAGGAAGAGGAGGAAGAGGAAGAGGAGGAAGAGGAAGAGGAAGAGGAAGAGGAAGAGGAAGAGGAGGAAGAGGAAGAGGAAGAGGAAGAGGAAGAGGAGGAAGAGGAGGAAGAGGAAGAGGAAGAGGAGGAAGAGGAGGAAGAGGAGGAAGAGGAGGAAGAGGAGGAAGAGGAGGAAGAGGAGGAAGAGGAAGAAGAGGAAAGCAAAATTTTAGTTCAATTTATATTTACATGGTGATGATTTTATAATTTTTCCTTAATGTAGTTGATACCAAAAAAGATGAAGAACTGACCAGCAAACTTTTTAGTTCAAATGATGGGACCAAGGGCCACTACTATGGCAAGCAAATACTATGAGCGTAGGAAGATTATTTAGCAGTTCACAAGTGGACATATTTCAGAAATGTCAGGAAGCAGGCTCAGTAAATGGCTCACCCCAGCACCCATGTAAAAGGAGGGTATGGTAGCACATGCCTGTAACCTTAAAAGAGATTTCCCAGAAGCACTAGAAGTTTAATGAATAAAAAGACATCTATAACATGAGCACTCTAAAAGTAGCTTCCAAATGAGCAAAGGGATAAGAAAGAAATGATTACGAAGCAGATTATTCAATCTCCACATAGAGAGCTTGGAAGAAAATAAACAATGAAACTGCCACCTAGAAAGATATAAAAACAAGGAAATGAACAAGTAATGTCAGTATCTAACAACTAGTGGGTCCCAGGAGGAGTCGGAGGGATGTAGAGAGGAATGGATAAATCAAAACACACTGTGTAAATGTATAGACATTTGAAAGAAAAATTTTATTTTAAAAAAGAATCTTAGAGATGCCATGCAAAGTAGTACATGCCTTTAATCAGAGAACCTGGGAGGAAGAGGCAGGTGGATCTCTGTTAGTTTGAGCCTAGCCTAGTCTGCATAGTGAGTTCCAGGCCAGCCAGAGCTACATAGTGAAACTCTGTGTCAAAGGGTGCCCCCTACTTCTACACAAAACCTCTTAGAGTACATTACCTTGTTTTCATTTTGTGGGGTGGGTGTTTAGTCTTGTTTTGGGTGACTGTTTTATCTTACTTTAGAAATCTGCCTATTATTATTTCTGTGCGTTATGTGCGTGAGGCCAGAGGCTGTTGCATTCCCTGTAGTTACAGATGATTGAGGTGCCATTTGGGTGCTGGACACTGAACTGCAAGTACTCTTAACCACTGAGCAACATTTCCAGTCCTTCTTCTTTTAAATATACAGCTCAATGGAATTACATACTTTTTATAATCATTAGTGTCATCTATTCTAGAATGTTCATCTTCTCAAATTGAAACTCTGTTCTATTAAATAGTAAATAGCTACCCTATACCCCATAATTCATGGCAACAAACAAACTACTTTGTACTATTCTAGCTACTTTATGTAAATGGAAAACATAACAATATTTAACATTTTGTGTCTTACTTATTCCATTCAATGCAATGTCTTGAAGGTTTATATGTCAGTGACATTCCTGGCATCACAGGGTTTCCTGGGGAAGGCAGTGAATGGAGGAGCAAAGTTGGTGATTGGGATCATGCTGATAGCAGACAGGTCTCCGTAACAGCAACAGGTGATTTACAGAGTCAATACTACTGACAGAAAAAACTTAATTATCTGGGGCTGGCAAGAACGCCCAGTGAGAAACTCTGAACTCTTTTAACTCTTAAGTGTACATAGTTATAGACAGACAGATATACATTTGATAACTAATCCCTGCTGGGAGCAGCAGGGCATTAAGTAAAGGACTGCTAGAGCTCCTTTTTCTCTTGTAGGGGAGCCTCTAACTGGCTGGGCAAGAGCCTTGGACTCATTAACTCTTTGTGAACCAGAGAGAGAAGAAAGGAAAAGAATTAAAATCTTTTATACAAGCAATATGCACAGACTCACATACACATACACACACACACACACATACATTGTGGTTGTGGTCGGGCCCTACCACCTGTCTCATCTATTCCACAAGTGTTCATGCATATATTTACTCAGATACTTACACACATGTATATATAGACAGACATATACATATATACATTTGGATGGATAGATGGATTGGGCTGACACCCCCCCCCCCAAAGCCAACAACTTTATTTCTTCTCTCTGGCCTTTTAATAAAGTTCTTCGAAAATTACCTCATAGATAAAATGTGACACAAAAGGAGAGTCACAGAAGAATGTTCACAGTCAGTACAAAACAGTGTTTCATTCTATAAGCTCATTATAAGTTCAAAGCAACAGTTTCACGTGGCCTTGCTTTATCATAGTGCACACCTGTGGCCTCATCCTTGGACCTGACCTAGAATGAATGGTTTTCCTTGATCCCAAATTTGTCCCAAGCCTGTTTCTCTTTTTAGTGAAATTGTGTAAGTATTCCTTATTATGCAGCCTTTACTTAACTATTCTATAAAGAATGGGCAGATTCTATACATGATTCAAACTTTATTATATCTTTCTGGCAAAACAACTAAACCCATCTCTTAAAACTTTTTTCTAAAATTATTTGAATCAAATCAGGAATTCTATAAAATCATTAATTCATCTAAATAGCATTAATTCATGAAAGTTCATTTTTATTTTGATCTGTAGGAAATCTGTTCAATAGAGTGTGCTAATGCCCAGGAGTCATTAGACGATGTAATAGTGACAAGAAAGGCATATCAGTAGCAAAAAGCAACCCTTAGATGAAATTTCTGAAGGCCTTGCAATTCAGAGATGATCCATCGTAGCCACGCAAAAATAGTGGGCCGTCTCCAAGAAAGTCACCTGCTTGTCTTTAGCCTGTCCTAGATGGTTCCTAACATTTATATGTTGTAGTACATGTTCAAGAAATAGATAATAGAAGTAGGTAAGTAAGGGCAGGTACTAGTTTGAGGGACTCAGAGGCTCATTCACAGAAACTATAAATAATGTAGAGAACAGAGATCCAGGAAACTTGGATCCGCACACCTACACTACTCAAGTCCTTGCACTGCCCATCCTGCAATCCACATTGAGCCTCACTCAGACTTTAGGAGTACTCCAATTCAACGAATTATTCCCAACAGCTCAAGGGGCTTTGCAGAGTAGAACTCACTGCCAGTTTTAGTGACATACAAATGGCTGCCCCAAAATGCCCACCAAATGACCAAGCAATTTACCCTTTGGTATATACTCAGCAAATCAAAAGCAAGGTTTTCCAGGCTGAATTATATGCCAAAGCCCCAGTACTTTATGATGTGACTGTTTAGGGGCAAGACCTTTACAGATGTCACTAAAGTTAGGTTCTGACCCAATAGGACTGCCATCCTTAAAAGATATCAGAGAAATGTTTACAGAGGATATGGGAAGAGGCAGAAAGAGAATGGGATGGCCATTTATAAACCAAGAAGAGAGACTTTGGGAGATTCCAACCCTACTGGAACTTCATTTTGGACTTTTAGATTCTATAACAGTGAAAAAATACAGTGGTTTATGTTACTCAGTCTGTAGTACTTTGCTATGGAAAATCCCATATATCTGTACAGAAGTAACCATTTATAGGTTATCTTATGAATCTTTATAGAGGCAGATTATGAGTCTGGGAACTGAAGGGAAGTGGAAATAGTCTACTGACTAACGTATATAGGGCTTCCATTTGGGGTGACAAATAGGTTTGGGAGCTAGAAAGAAGTAATGGTTACATAACATTGTGAATGTAGGACACGGTATTGAGCATTTAAAAGTGATTAATTCTGTGTCATGTGGATTTGACTCATTTAACAGAAATGTATAATTATGCAAAATAAGCTCTATTGGGAACATGCAATGTGGAGATCCATGGTATTCTATTATGGAAATTCAAGTCTGGTACAGAGAAAAGAGGTTGCTCATGCATGTAAATATATGTTACCAAATGCCAGGCACATGTATGTGAAATAATAAAACAGTTACAGATAAGCCAGACCAACATACCAGTGCAAACCTGTGTCCAAAGCTTATCCACTCCTTTTCTATGAGAGCCTCAAATCCTTTAATGGTCCGGTAATAACTGTCCAACATCAGCATTGCCAGAGATGTGAGCTGGGATGTTCGATCCCACCCATCGCTGCAGTGGATGACCACGGAAGTTTTCCCAGATTCTATTTTATCAGCAATTCTCACTGCCCCAGCAAGGAGAACCTTCAGAAAAGAAGGTAATCAAGGCTACATTAAGTGTTAACTGCTGTATAAGATAATTCTGTACAAAAGTTTGAAGGTTCTGGCCAATAAACCATGCAAGAATGCTATCTAGGGCTGAGGCTCTATTTAAGTAAGTTCTTAAGTTCCAGATTTAGTATCCAAACAAAACAAAACACAACAACAAACACAAAATGAATTAAGAATCACTAGGAAATGCTAGCATCATATTTTTTTTAAAAAAAATTATAAAAACAATATAAATAAATGGGGTCATTTATTGAAGGGTCAAAATGTTCTGTTAAAAACCTGACTGACTAGGTATATAGCACACCTGTAATCCCAGCACTGGGAAGGCAACTTCAGGCCAGTGTGGGTTAGGTAGTAGATTCAAGGGCAGTCCAAGCTACACAGAAAGACCCGGTCATTAAAAACAAAGAAACCTGGGGTTGGAAACATGCCACAGCAGTTAAGAGTGCATACTGTTTGTGTCGTGTTTGATTCTGGGCTCCTAAGTCAGGCAGCTCACAACCACCTATAGCTCCACCTTCAGGGGAGCCAATATGATCTTCTGACTTCTTCAGACACAGCCATTCATGTGTGTATATAGCCATCTCTAAACATGCATATAATTTAAAATGAAACCACAGCTTTAAAAAACGTAACTTTTTAGAAAACCTAGCACTAGGAAGGTGGAGTCAGGAGGATCAGAAGATCAAAAGAACTTCAGCTAAACAGCAAATCTGGGGGCTAGCGTGGGCTACATGACCTTGTCCTAAAGTTATTTATTTATTGATTTGTAATGAAAACATTGTGAATTTTTGTCAGAAAAGCCCTCCACAAAGACCATAGTCTAACTATTCCCAGGAAGAACATCCAAAAGGTTTCCTACACAGCCAAGATGCATTAATATGTAATGTTGAAAAACCACTTATAAATAAAAATATTTATAACAGATGGTTAGATGTCTGAATTAGAAAGTAGATAAAATATTGAAGTTGTTTACCCGTATATATTCCAGCCAATGTGTCCCATCCACATTGGATAGCCAATGTGACTCATCAATTGAAGGGTACACGATCTCCTTTAATTTACGAAGTGACTCCCTCATCACATGAATATTGTGGATCTCCAAGAATATGAGTTCGGCATTAGGGTAAGCACTTTCACTTTCATATCCACCACCCTTTGCCTATAAAAAAAGCAAGAGATATACATTACTTCTTGAATTAACTTTTGTACTGTTTCTACTGTGACCAGACATAGACCACTAATGAATGATACATCAAACTCCCTTGTTAATAAATTTCTATACACTGTATAGTTACCCTAGAACTGCCAGAACACAACAGGGGTACCACGAACCGTCAGCACAAATCAGCAGAAACGCACCATCTCATTGCAGTGCACCACCATCACTACATCTCAAGGCTAGGAGGCTGAAATATAGGTGCCAGAGGGTCAGAGTTCCTTAGAAGTCTCTAGAAGAGTGTGCCACTTTCTTTTCTCATTGCTGTGACAAAATATCTGGCAAAAGTAATTTAAGGAAAGGAAGTGGCTCACAGTCTGAGAGGACACAGTCCATTACAGCAGAGAAAGAGTAGTGACAGATGTGAGAGGTGACATTGATGAATGCTGCTGCTTAGATTACTTTCCTCTTTTTATTCAGTTTATGACTCCAGTCTAACGGGTCTAGGTATCCACATTCAGGGCGAGTCTTTCCTTCTAAGTTGAACCTCTCTGGAAACATTCCCAAAGTCATGCCTAGGGTTTTATCTATAGGATTGTAAATCCCATCAGTTAATGAACAAGACCAACAACCACAGAGAATACTCTTCTTTGGCTTTCCTTACTCCTAGTACTTGTAGGCAGTCTAGGTTTATATATTCAACACTTTAATCTCTATTTCCATGTCTGCAGTTGATCTCCCCTTTGTCTCTGCCTCTGTCTCTTCTTTCCTTATAAAAATTCCTGCTGGGCCAGCAAAATGGCTTAGTGGAGAAGGTACTTGCCATCAAGCCTGATAACCTGAGTTTGATTGATACCAAGAATTGATATAGGAGAGAAGCAAATCCTGCAAGGTTATCCTCTGGCCTGTACACAAAAGCATGCACATGTGCATAGAAATAAATGTAATAAAAATGTGTCTGTCATGCTGAATTAAGGCCAATCCTAATCTAATATGACCTTGGTTTAACTTGATTACATTTATAAGGATTCTTTCAAAATATACCCATAAGCACTAAGAGTCAGGACTTCAACACGTCGTTTTATTGAGGACACAATTTAAGCCTGAATAATCCTCTTGCACCAACTATGGTTTTATTTTATTTTATTTTATTTTATTTTATTTTATTTTATTTTTTGGTTTTTTGAGACAGGGTTTCTCTGTGTAGCCCTGGCTGTCCTGGAACTCACTCTGTAGACCAGGTTGGCCTTGAACTCAGAAATCCACCTGTCTCTGCCTCCCAAGTGCTGGGATTAAAGGCGTGCGCCACCACTGCCTGCCCCAACTATGGTTTTAAAATCAGTACCAAGTGGCTTTTACACAAGGCTCCTTCTGCTAGTGCCATTTATTTACCTAGACAATGTCACACTATCACAACATTTCTGCATAATAAAACAATTTGGAGTTGTGAAACCACAAAATTTATCTTATCAATTTAATAAGAGAAAATAAATGTAACAAAAAGGGAGACAAGTGATCTTATAATAAAATCTGGTCTGTAGCTAGCTTACAATTTAGAGAGGTCAATAATCAAAACTCATTTAGGTGAGAGTTCAGAGAAACTGGCGGCAATGGAAAAAGCTACAGCTGCTCTGGAAGACAATTTGATGGTTCCTCAAAAGTTACAATTGATGAAAGTTATAATTGGTGAAAGAATTCCCATATCATCCAGCCATGTGCAAGTTTTATTTAAGTACCTGTTCTGAATTCTTTGGCATATATACCCATGAGTAGAAAAGCTGTATCACAATAGCCAATAGGTAGAAACAACTTAAATGTCCATAAACAGAGAGATGGGCAAATAGAATCTTGTCTTTCAACACAATAGAATAGTATTCATCCAGAAAAAGGAATGAAGTACAGATGCTACAAAATGGATTAACTTTTAAAATGAGTGAAAGAAGACAGACACAAAAGAGTTCTTTAAATGTATGATTCCATTTTTATGAAGTGTCCAATTCAGGTTAATCTATACAGATAAAAGCATATTAACTGGTACCAGAGGCTGGGCAAGGGGAATGGGGAGTGACAGTAAATGGATAAAGAGTTCCATTTGGGTGATGGATTGGGACAGTAGAGCTACTTTTGCAGTATTGTGAATATACTGCAAGTCCTTGAAGTATAAACTAAGGAGTTTTATGTTACCCGAATTTTATCTTTATAAAAAGGTAAATACCTGTAACACAAAGACACACTATGAATTTAGTCTGCAACTAACTATCCAGTGTATACAAATAAATGTCCTGCTCTAGCTCAGTACTGGGACAATGATGAGTAAGTAGAGACTCTGGTCCTTTAGGCTCTCCAAATTTGCTGGAGTAGGCAGAAGAGAATCAAGAGCAGCACAGGGCTGAGGGTCATATGCTCTAGGATAGCACAGGAGGTGCCAGATACTTGGACAGCCAAAAGCAAAGAAGGCACAAATTACAGTACAGACAAGAATACCCAAGACAAATAGGGCACAGAGATGGGTAAGGAGACAAATAGGGCACAGAGATGGGTAAGGACATGGCTTCCTGAAATGAAGATAAATTCTACAGAAATCATACCAGGTCATTGGTAAGAATGATAAATGATGAATCCAGAGAGCCTGCAGAGACTAGATTATATGAGTGAAGGGATCAGACAATAGAGGAACAGGGTTATACTGGGAAGGGTCTGCGAAGGTGAGGCATTCTGCAAGTAGATTAAGCACAGAGATGCACTCATCTGGCTGAAGGAGCTAGGGCACAGATGGACATACAATTTGAGCTACTTAAGAGGCAATACAGAACAGTAATTTGGAACAGTAGGAATGGATAGGACAAGTGATACCTATGATTCTCTGCTGGGTTACATGAGGTCTTGGCATCATTCATTGAGAGTCTATTGGTGAAGGAATATATTCTATGGGGAAGATTGGTTTCAAGTTCAGTGAGGACCAAAAACTTTGTGATAAAACTTGGCTGGAGACATTTATAGGCCAAGGGATACAAAGGTCTGGAACTTGGAAAAAGTGTGAACTGTGAATATCAATGTGGAATATTTGTCATATGGATGGAGATGATAAGGGAAGACATAAAAATGCTGCATGGTGTTCCAGAACAATGTGTAATGTACAGACAGAAGAGTAGGCCAGAAGTCTAAAGAAGACCAATATTTAAGGAAAACAAAGGAGAGGAGGGAGAGAAAGAAGGAAGAAAAGGAGAAAGGATAGAGGAGAACAGATAAGAAGGTAGGGGTCACGAACAGAAGGAAGGAGAGCGTGGAGAAGGCGGCAGAGGAGAGGAAAGGGGAAGCAAGGAGGATATGAAGGAATAAAGTCCCTGCGTAGGCACCAGAGGAAGGAAGGAAGACAAGGCCCAGGGAGAAAGCCACCTCTTCTACCTTAACAAGATGCGGGGGGGGGGGGGGGGGGAGGCAGCTCCTGTCAGATATAGCTTGCCCTCTATGAAGAAGCAGTCAGTTTTTGAGAATGAAGGGCTGGGCAGGACTATATACTTGAATCATCATAAATGGGTTGAAATGGCCTTTGTGGAGACCCAGGAGCTGGTTGGAGAAATGTAGAGGACCACCACCCAGAAGCATGAGAAAGGTACACAGGAGAGTTGAAGTAGATTGCAAGGCAGTGATGACTTTATTTGGGCACCTACTTTGTGTTAAGCTATAAACCAGGCATAGAAATCAGTTCCTGGGAGCCAGTAGCCGATGGGGAGGAAACTCTGAGGGGATGAGCTGGCATCTCATAGCTTTATAGCATTTCAGCACAGAGGCAGCATATATGCACTAAGAATTGGAATGAACCTGGGGAACATAAAGTCAATTTGCTGCCTACAAGCTGTTTATAACAATGCATAGAAGACAAAGGCTCATTAATTAAACCAAGGCTATAGAGTTAAAAGAACAGTGCATATCAATTCTATAACAGGAAGCAGGGATCAGTCATCTGGAGGTCTCAAGATAAAAAGGAAAGACAATGAGAAAGGAAACCCACTGGTATCTTGGAAGGAGCAGGGTGTGAGGTTTAGACAGTTCTGGAAAACAAAAATTTGTTAGACAGACCTGTATCTATCAGAGCCAACCAGAGTTCTTGAGAGAAACTAGTGAAATGGGCAAAATATGTGCCGAGTCTGCAATCTGAGCAGTAGAGGTGGAGCCACAGCTATACCTGCTGAAAAACAGAAATCAGCATATACCTTGGCTTGAAGCAGCTAGCTGGGGAACTCAGGTTCTTAAATTTCAGGAGCTGAGAAAGCTCCAGCCTGAAGAATGGGGAAGTAGCTATCTATGTGAACACAGCAAAGATTCTGTGGTGACCTTGAGATGTGCTTGAGGAACTGAAGGAATTATCCTACAGGAGATGATATGTGAGAAAGGAAAGGATTCATGCGTGTAGTATGTGCAGAGCTTTGTTTTTTCTGTTTCTTTGATCAGTCTGTAAAACATGGTGACTACTGAGAATGATAACATACTGTATACATTCAAACTGCTAAGAATAGATCTGAAGTTTCTTCAGAAAAAAGTATGTGAGGTTATGCATGTTTGCTACCTTAATTTGGCCACTCTGCAATGTATATAGACTTCATAACATCATACACACCACAACCATCTAAAACTGTAGTGGATTAAAAGTATGACAAATATTTATTTTAAAGTAATAAAATAATTGAAAGGAAGATCTTTCTCCTGTCTTTGTGTGTCTGTCTTCTCCATATAGTTTTCTTACGTTTTTTTAAGTTCTTGGAATAGCAATACAGAAAGGATTCAGAGAAGTAGACCGGCAATGATCTAGCAGTCAGGAGGAGTGAAGGCAGCTGCCTGATGAAGGATGCCTTTGTAAAATAGGCTGAAAAGTGGCCCTCACTGAAGACATTTACAATAAACCCCTGCCAACTGTGAATGCAACCTTATTTGAAAAATAAAACAATACCAGATCTCTGAAAATGTGATTAAAGACCATAAGCTGCAGGGATAATCCTGGATTACCTCAAGAGGGCCCTGAAGGTCATTACAATATCCTTAGAAGAAAGAGGAAGAAACACACACAGCAGGAGGAGGCCAAGTGAAGATGAGGTAAATTGCAGGGTGTGGCTATAAGCTCAGGAGTGCTGGCTTGGCCATAAGACTCTAGAGGAGGAAAAAAGTAGACTCTCTCTTAGAACCTTTAGAAAGAGAACAACTTTAAGATATTTTTGGACTTGTGATAGTTTAAAGGGCAGCCTCAGGAACCACTATCCTCCCTGCCCCATTCTTCTCCCATGTTAGTAACCAACACCATAACTTAGACTTCAAGTCAGAATCCTGGGTAGCATCCCTGACCACAGAAGGGGCTGACTCGGTAGCTTTATACATGGAGTACTGGGGGGTGCAAAGGCCTTCGCAGGTACTATTCTCACTTAGTTCTAATCCTCACACAGATGTTGGCACAAAGCACTACTATCATCTCTCCATCTTATGGGGCAGGTTAAGTAACTGGTGTAGCAAAACAGGAGTAACCAAGTTCAAGCCAGAGGTCTCTCTTAGGTGGATTGGAGTTCACTGAGGTTTTGTGACCCTGGAGACAGCCAAGAAGAGATGTCAGACATAAAATAGGATGGGGATTTGGTCTACCTTCAGGAGGGTTCAGGGCTGGAGATACTTCCATGTGCAACTCAGCTTAGAAACGGTCTTAGTCAGGGTTTCTATTCCTGCACAAACATCATGACCAAGAAGCAAGTTGGGGAGGAAAGGGTTTATTCAGCTTACTCTTCCACACTGCTGTTCATCACCAGAGGAAGTCAGGACTGGAACTCAAGCAGGTCAGGAAGCAGGAGCTGATGCAGAGGCCATGGAGGGAGGTTTCTTACTGGCTTGCTTCTCCTGGCTTGCTCAGCTTTCTTATAGAACCCAAGACTACCAGTCCACAGATGGCACCACCCACAAGGGGCCCTCCTCCCTTGATCACTAATTGAGAAAATGCCTTACAGCTGGATCTCATGGAGGCATTTCCTAAACTGAAGCTCCTTTCTCTTTGATAACTCCAGCTTGTGTCAAGTTGACACACAAAACCAGCCAGTACAGAAGCATTGTTTAAAGTCTTGCCTCAGAATAGATGACCATGGGAGATTGTTGTACAACCATAAAGAGGATCCCAAACCAAGTTCAAGTAACAAGACCATTTGAAGTTCAGAAAAGAATGAGGAACCAATGAAAGAGAGCAAGAGGGCCTGGCTGAATAGTGAGAACAACATGGGGATTTATGAAATGATGAAAGCCAAGAGGTCATTAATGATGATAGCAAACTTTATATTTCTGCAGTTTCATATAACTGTGTCTATTCTAAAAATATATAAAACAAATAAAATATATTTAGATATTAATTGGTTAAATAATTAGTAGATTTACTAGAGGGGCTTCCTAGGGCATGTGGTTGTTTCACTAAAATACACACTCATTTATGTGGTTCTCTTCCTAGGGCTTTGCTTAATTGAGCCATCAGACTGAACTGTGGAGAAGTAATGAAAAAGGCAAGATTCCAGCCAATGTAGGATGGCAAACATTGTACACAGAAAATTAAACAGGGAGAGATAGCCACAGACTACATCAAAGAGACTCAACATTCGTTCACATGGCAAGGAATTCAATGGCCTGCTCTAAAACTATGAAGACGTATAGAAATCATGTAAAAACAAACAAACAAATAAACAATCAAACAAACAAACAAACAAAAAAACCTCAAATTTTCTACAAGGCTATTGAACATGTACCTTGTTAGTATCAGCAACGCTGTTTTGTCGGGCATCAAAGATAGTAAGTTTATGCGACTGTGCATTAGCATCCATTATCGTCTGCAGGTATTTTTCATCTTCTTTGCAGCGCTTATCACTGGGACCCACTAGCGGCTGGCTGCAACGTGTAATTGTTGCCTGACTTTCTGGGTGAATCCACGACAACACCTAATGTTTTAAAGCAACAAATAATAAATATCTGCTGATAGATATAATTACTAATACAATCTATTGTCTAATTAATTGGTAAAAAGTTCAATCTCTCCTCAAGAGTTTCCTCAGTTATGAGTGGGTAAGCTGGTCCTGGTACTCTAGTAACTAAGACACTTATTGTGTTGGTCATGCTGAAAGAATTTGACTAGACACTCTAAAAATCCCTTTCTGCCTCTGAAATTCTATCACTCTAAATAAACTAAAACTTAAGTCAAACTATTACTAAAATCTAGTCCCTTTTCTATTTGACTGGCTACCTTCATATTTTTCTAATATAAAAAATTGTATCTTTACAATAATATAAATAGCAGGGTGAGGGCTCTTTCTAAAAACAAATCTATAACTCTATCACCAGATTTTCCATTTTTCTACAGTGGTCCAAGGACACAAAATAATTCAGATGTAAAGTCTAAGCAAAATCCATCCTTTCCTTCTGGGCATGATTGTTTTATTCCGGTGTAGCTACAGAAATCCACAGAGCAGGAAGACTGTATCTTCTCCAGAGTGAATGGTGCAACCAATGAGGTGTAGTGCACCAGCACCTTCACTCTTGTTATTCCTCCATTCTTTTTGGCCGTACCCTGAGGGCAAACCTTGAGGAACCTTTGCGTTTAAAAATAGGACATAAACAAGAGTGAGACAGATCAAATGAGTGTTTATACAATGAGGTATTTCCTAAGAATCAAAGGTATAGTAGGTTTATAAGCTGAGTTTTCTACCTTCTATTTTGTTATTAGATCCAATGTTGTGACTGTTTCTGTCTAAATGACAAAGCTTATTACTCACAGGGACTCTGCCTTTTGCTCGAAAGGCTGCCACTTTTGAAAGGTCATCATCTTTCACACTAGTTGGCACAACAATGATGGCAGGATAGGTATCGCAGAATTCATAATTACTGTTTATTTTGGATATTTTCCAACTCTCATTTGGCAAGCCCTGTAGGATGTTAGAGAAGGAAGAGAAGGGGAAACACTCATCTCTACTTTGAAAAAAAAAACAAAATATGAATCACATTTATTCATTTATAACTTGCTTATTGTTATTAACCAATAGTGCCTCAAATCAAATTAATGGCAGTCTGGATTCTTATTCATCAATTCTTTATGAAACTTATAAACATTTGGAAGCAGATAGGGGTATGGTTTAGTAACAGACTGCTTGCCTAGTATGTGCATAATCCTGGGAGTCAGAGCGGGAAAGGAGAAAGGAAAGAAGGTAGGGAAGAAGACAGACAAGGGGTAGAAAAGGCATATAAGAAAATAGCAGAAAGGCAGGAAGAAAGATGAGTGAGGGAGGGAGGGAGAGAGAGAAGGAGGGAGGAAGGTTTGTTCCTCAGAAATCTGAGTTTTAAATCTTTGTACACACATCCTACTAATTTACCCTCTGGAAAATGATGACTAAAGAACGATGGAGTCAAAGGTATGGCACAGCAGAAGAGGGCACCCAGGAAATCGGGAACCAACAAGCTCAAAAAGCTAGGCTTATGTACAATTTGTTGACAGCTTCTTTTCCATTACTACATATCTAACCTTTTAGTACAGACATTTAAGCTATCATAGTCCATTTGACAAGTGGCATACTCTACCTGTCTCTTATATTCAGACACTGGATCATAAACTTTCCAGCCATTAACTGGAAAGTTTTCTTTATAGTTGAATGCAAATAGCACCTGTATACAAAATCCACAAAATGCATGTCAGTATTTATTACCATATAACAAATAGCAAACCTTTGTTCATTCTGTTATCAGTTGAATTCATTAGAACTCCTATTTAAATCTGCACATTTTAAAATAAGTTAGAAGCCTTTCTTTCTTTTGTTTCTTTCTTTGTTTCTTTCTTTGTTTCTTTCTTTGTTTCTTTCTTTGTTTCTTTCTATTTTTTCTTTCTTTAATTTGTTTTTACAGACAGGGACTGTCCGTGTAACTCTTGCTGTCCTGGAACTCACTCGGTAGACCAAGATGGCCTTGAATTCACAGAGATCTGTCTGCATCTGCCTCCCAAGTGCTGAGATTAAAGATGTGCACCACCACTGCCTCACTAGAAGTTTTTCTGAATCGTTATACAGAAGAGATAAAAATCAAATATTTGAATTTAGTTACATCACAGAAAAGAGGTAAAGACTAATTCCAAAGAAATGTGTGATTATGGAACTGTTGGGCACTCACAGATATATGTAGAAAAGGCTTACTTCGTTATACTTACCTGCCCATTAGAAAGAGGGAAAGCATGCTTGTTGAGGTTTTCAAATATCCCAAGTTTTCGCTGTTCTTCCTGCTTATATGCAAGTCTCAGGTTCCTCATATCCTAGTAAACAATGAACAGAACTCAGTTATTCAACATGGAATGAGCACTTGTTAGCCCTGACATAATTACAGAAAAAACTTTTATTTATCCCTAATTTTGTACTCTACAGTTTTTCAACTAACAGAATACAAGTTAACAAAAATACTTCCAATGAGATTTTAAAAATTAAGAAAACTGGAATAAAGGAAATGTATATGTTGGGGAGGAGAGTCAACAGAATAATTAAAAATAATGTTTGCATACAAAAGATGGACAACCACATTCTGTGCACTTACCAGCCAAGGGTGTGCATGAAATTTATTGTTCAGGTTAAGCTGCTGAATGAGCCAACTACAGAATTCACTTTGTCCATGAAAAAGAAAGGTTGCAGATGCTTTCCTCTATGTATTCACTGAAAGTAGTCTGTACCATGTTGAGACTGTAGCTCTCAGCAAGTCCTTATATCAACAGAATGCCATTTCTTAATATCAGTTTCTTATAATGCTCTCTAATCCCAATGCAAGCTGATGGCCAAATGCAGAAACTAGTGCATCAAGCCTAGCTCTTAAGAGTGGCAGCAGTTTAAGCATTGCCTCCTAATAAATCTATGTTGCTATCAACTAACCAAGGGGTGTGTGTGTGTGTGTGTGTGTGTGTGTGTGTGTGTGTATAAAACATTCTTCCTTAGCATCAAATGAAATTTGAAAATAAATAGATCTACAAACAAAGAAACGGCAGCTTGGGAAGTAAACTTATTATGATATTTATAACAGCAAAAGAACAGCAACAAGCCAAATGCCCATCAGTAGGGGCTGTGGCTTACTGATGTACTGGGAAGCTAAAGACCTGCTGGAAAGAAACTGCAGCTCTAGATGCGCTGGTCAAAAGAAATTCCAAGATCCACAGTCACAGGGAAGAAAGGTGCAGAACCACATATACACGCTATCATTGCCTTCTCCCCACCCCCCACCCTGCCCTTTTGAGACATAGTCTCACTATACAACCCCAGCTGTCCTGGAGCTTGCTATGTAGACCAGGCCAGCCATGAATTCACAGAGATCTGCCTGCCTCTGTCTCCGAAGGGCTGGTAGTAAAGATGTGTGCCACTACATGGTTCATTGTTTCTTTCAAAGAAATGTTTCCATGCAGAAGGTATCTGTGCAGTATTACATTAGGCATTGGTAACTGTGTCTATAGAAGTGAAGAGTGGGAGAGAAATACTTGACATTTTACTCTATACGGCTTTTGTACTTTGGAATTATGAATCATCTTGTAAAAATAAATAAAATGAAGGCTAGAGAGCTGACTCAGTAGTTAAGAGTACTGGCTGTTCTTCCAGGGGTATCCAAGCTCAATTCCCAGCAACCACATGGCAGCTCACAACTGTCTGTAAGTCCATTTGCAGGACATCTGATCTGATGCCCCCTTCTGGCCTCCACAGGCACCAGGCAGCCATCCATATAGTCAAAACACCTATTCATATAAAAATAATAAAATAAGCCATGTGTGGTGGTACACGCCTTTAATCCAAGCACCCAGAAAGCCAAGGCAGAGAGCAATCTATGAGTTTGAGGCCAGCCTTGTCTACATAGTGAGCTCCAGGCCTTCTAAGGCTACACAGTGAACTGATGATGTGAAAACAAATAAACAAACAAAACAAAAATTTATAAAACTAAAACCCCATACTTTGTGATGTTCTCAGGCATGACTTGGGAGCCTGGTCTTCATAATTCCACGCTACCAAGTATTTAGATTAGCTGTCAGCAAATACCCACGCCAGCCATAAAATACCTTAAAATACCACCAAATATGGAAAAGAGCTACAGTAGCATTGTTTCCTGACATGTCTGCTTTTCAAGCCATACTGGCTATGCACACACTGTGGTAACTGACTTGTTGAGCATTTAGAAATACTCAGAGGGGAGGAAAAGCATTCCAGGCCATGAGAAAGCATGTGCAATGAATGAAGCTTGTAGCTTAGAATGTGCTGGGGTAGCCTCTGTACTTCCTACAGAGGAAAGGGGAAGTGAGAAGGTGGAGGGGCTGAGATTTATTGACTTTAGTGTGTGTGAGGAAATAGGCATGTGACAAATATGAGCATGTACAGCAAAGCCAGCAGGAATGGCAGACAAAGATAAGGGGAGGGGAGCTCCACACAAGAGTACTTTCTATAGCTTGGGAGTGGAAAGGTCCTAAAGAATTAGGAAAAGGGGCTAGAGCTGGAGTTCCGCTGATCACCTGTCTAGCATTCATGCGCTCCTGGCTTCTAAGCTCCCCTCAGTGAGGTTGGGACAAGTTCCAAGAGGAGTACTAGCTTTAAAAAGCACAGACCTATTCATTCACCATTGGTTCTACACGGCAGCTGTCTACCTTCCCAGGCAGCTGCTTGCCACGGTGCCACAGGTAGAACTTGTCTAGGAATGGGAAACACCCTGCTATGTAGGGCCGACAGTGAGTCTAGACTGTGTGCTTGAGCTAGCCAAGGGTGGAGGTGTCCTCAGATTCCAGCAAAGCAAACAGAATAAGCAAAAATGAAAATTCCAAGTTTGGAAGAGATCTTGACAATTCTGCAGACAGGATACATCTCCTGGTACATTAGTAAATTGTCTTATATGAGGTAAAGTCATTAGGCATAAAACCTATTCATTTGAGGCATTTCGTTTGGTGACCATCATTAATGTTATTCCACACATTCCTATCTAACTTCTTGAAGGAATGGAAAAGAAAAAAAACATGAGTCTAGTCGTTCAATGTAGAAAGTTCCAACACAGGCAAAAACTTCAATCAGAAGACTGTAAGGGAGGGCATCGAATTCTACAGTGGTTTACATTCACTGACATAAGATTTGAAGGTGGTTTTGCCCTGCACACAGTACAAATTATTCCTATGATCCAAAGATCATAAGGGCTACGAGTCAGAAAGAGGTCAGGATGGTCTGCCTCGTGTTGGTGTTCACTGGTGTTTGCAGAGTACCTTGCACACAATCTCTATACCACAAGAATTATCCCCATGGCTCTGTGCGCCAATCTTCTCCACTCTGCTGATCACTCCAAGAGGAACATCAAGGATGAAATGTGGGTCCTAGGGATGAAAATTAAACACCTATCAAAGTCAGTCAACAGTTTTCACATTTAAGTTGCTGCAGACTTATGTTTGTCTATGACATGGCGCAGTTATCGTTGCAGTTAAGAAGCTGGCACCTGAGAGATAGTAGACCTCAGGAGGTCTATACCCAAAGCATAGTGATAATGCTCCCCCAAGTCTAACTGCAACTTTAACAATTTGGATTAAGAACCAAAGTCTCTTCAAATTCACTGTCCCGTAGTGTCCCTGTGATAGGAACTCAGGGAACTTTTTATTTTCTTCTTTTACTGTTTACTGTTCATAAGATCTTAAAAACAAAGCATACTTCAAAAACTTACCCTTTCTACATTTTTGAAGTACATTTTAAAGTCCGTCACTGTCAGGGTCCCACTCACTGCTCCCATAAATGGGCAGATATAAATGACGTCTTTTACTGAAAGAACAAAACCAAATAGCAATGACTCTTATAGACTTGTACTTCAGTCACATCCAGTATGAGTTTCCAAATATATATGGATGATCCTGTCTTCTAGGAATTTAAAACTTTAAGGAATTATATCAATTATTATTTTATATAATGACATAGATGGATAGTCTTCTGATATAGTTCAAAACTCTGATTTGCTACTTAATGATGCTTTAAGTAAAAAGCCTTATAGTAATGTTTATTTTGTCATTTTTACAGGTAGTTAATATTTTCCCTGGTTGAAAAGTTGATAATGCTCAAAATACTAATTCTAATTCAGAAGACACTGGGCTACCATCCTATAAAATCTGCAACCTAAGATTCGTAAAAGTTCAACTGTCTTTTTGAAGAGAAATTGCTTTGCAGCTGAAGAAAACGTGCACACCTGCAATGAAGTAGAAAAAGTATTCTTTCCCAGGCTGAGAGCACAGCTCAGTGCCTGAGACCCTAGGTTATTATCCACCAGGAGGAGGCTTTGGTTAAGATTTCTTATCAACCAGACATGGCAGTGCATGCCTTTAATCTTAACCAACCATCACTTGGGAGGCAGAGACAGGAGGATCTCTGTGAGTTTGAGCCAGCCTGCTGTACATAGTGAGTTCCAAAACAGCCATAGTGAGACTCTGCCTCAAAACAAAAATTCCTACTCAACGTTAACTTTCTGTTTGTTATCAATTAAGTGTTCAGAGCATCTTTAATTCCCATGAATTTTAAAAAATTCATATCTATCATAAAGACTGTGTGTCTTTATGGCTTTCCTAAAGTGCCATCCTCCTGCAATCTTGGAGTGACCAGAACATACATAGTACAGACATAAGTCATGATAGTAGGATGATTCAGCTGTCAAAGCTCTTTCCTTATTTTTCTATAATTTAATATACTGACTGTCTTCTGTTGCTGGGGTGCCGGGTATACTATAATTAGACATAGTCCCAGCTCATAAGCTGAGGACATGTGAGATTTCACCCAGAAAATCATCATTATACTATAGCCTGATTAATGTGTCTACAATGACATGGACACACAGGGATGGTCCACAATTAAGAATTACTTTTGCTCAAGTCACAGACGCAGATGGGGAGGAAGAAAAGGGAAGAAGGGGAGTGGCTGGCTAGTTGTTAGAAGTTGGCTACTATGGCAGGGTATCCAGGTAAGTGTGAGACATTCAATTGTATTGAATGTATTTCATTCTTTTTCAGAACTGAATATGATGTTAGTCGGTTTCTTTTTTATAAAAGATTTTATTTATTAAAAAAAAAAGAAGTTTGCTACTATGGCTACATCAGAGGATGCAGTGAGGGTAGAGGGTCATGAAGCCAGCCAGCTAAGTTGGCAGGGAATGTGCCAATAAATGCATCTATAGAATGCCAAGCCACCATTAGTATACTATCCTTAAAAGATAAAAATAAAATCAATATCCAGTGGGTTTATAACATGTACAAATCAAATGGATGATAACAATAACAAAGGCTGGAGGGGACACAGGAGAATACATACTTGTACAGTTCTTGCACTACACATACAGTATAAAGCTGTGCAGGGTGTGGTAATGGTAGCACACACAGTCAATCCTGGGACTGGGGAAGCGGGCATAGGTGGATCTCTGTGAGTTGAAGGACAGCCTAGCCAAAATAGAAAGTTCTAGGCCAACCAGGACTACATGGTGAGACCCTGACTCAAAAAAAAAAAAATATATATATAAAATGACTTGAAAATATCATACATAAATCATGCAAAGCGAGTAATAAAATAAAAAGAATTGTGGCAACTATACAGACAGAAGACATAAAA
Source organism: Rhynchomys soricoides (assembly GCA_019843965.1). Classification (NCBI taxonomy): domain Eukaryota; kingdom Metazoa; phylum Chordata; class Mammalia; order Rodentia; family Muridae; genus Rhynchomys; species Rhynchomys soricoides. Next base: position 514,517 of record JADRCH010007280.1, read on the forward strand.
TGCATTCTGAGAAAGTCCTCATTAATTAATGAGGATAGAGCTCAGTGGCAGGGGGCTTGCCTGACAAGCACTTAGGCTCTCAGTTCAGTCCTCAGTACTAGAAGAAAGAAAGAAGAAAGAAAGAAAGAAAGAAAGAAAGAAAGAAAGAAAGAAAGAGTGAGTGAGTACTCAATTCAACTAAAACATGACCAAAAAGACAAGAAAGCAAGAACTAATTGAGACAAAAGAAAATAAGATGACAAATTTAAAATTAAATTAACACAACATGTTAATGACCCCAACTGCCTAAACACAAGGCATGGATTATCAGATTTCAGGCAAAAACATGATCTCAACTATATGTGGCTCAAAAGAAATCCACTTTACATACAAAAATGAACAAATAAAGAAAATATGGTACATATACACAATGGTACTATATTTAACATAAAGAAGTTGAAATCATGTTATTTATAGGAAAATGAATGGAACTGGAGAGTGTTAAGGAAAATAAGCCACATTCAAAACCACACAAACACCACATGCTTCTTCTGATATGCAGATCCTAGATTTTCATATGTGTGGCTCACGTGTCTATGGATACAGACCATGAAACTAGATGGGAAAATAAAAGGTAGGGAAAGAGGTCGTGGGGGTTGAGAGGGGATAAGAGGGCAAGAGAATGTATATAACCTGAAGCAGAACGGGGCCTACTGTGGGCAGGGAAGGCACCGACCAAGAGGAGTAGGACTGCCGAATGGTAGAGCAGTGTACAGAAGGGGATCTATAAGAACAAAGCATGGATTAGGGATGGAAAGGGGTTTGAGGTTGGAGTTAGCGTTAGGTTTTGGGTGCTTGCCTAACATGGATAAAGCCCTAGATTTGGCTTCTACTGCTGTATAAACCATATGTGGTGGTATACAGCTGTAATCCCAGCACTCAAGAGGTTGAGGTAGAAGGGTTAGGAGTTCAAGACCAGCTTTTTACATGGTTGGAGGACAGCCTGGGTTACAGAAGAATAAGTATGTATGAAAACATCATCATGAAACCTATTATTTAGTATGCAAAATTACAAAGCTAAAAAAAAAAGACATGAATACTTTAATATTGAAAATAGGTATATTAAGTTAATTAGGAGAAAGCTATAATATCTATAATAATATTTTTAAAAAGACATTCAGAGCAAAGACTATAACCAGGAATAAAGGAGGTACTTTTTTATTAGCCACAGAGTCAATTCATCAGAAGGACATAATAATTAAAACATTTATATGCCTAGAACTCCAAAACAGAGAAGAGAGAGTCTGATCTTCAATGAGACACAGATATCCACAATAAAGGAGAGAAGGGCAGGGTGAGGAAAGACACAGAAGGTCCAAATGATGCCAACGAATTCAACCGACTTGACATTTATAGAACACTCCATCAATAACAGCATAACACATGTCCAGTTCTACAGTATACAAAACACTCAAAAGACCATATTCGGGGCCATAGTACAAGTCTTGGGATAAATTCAAATCATGAAATTTATGTTTTCTGAAGACAAATGGAATAAACTTAGAAACCAACAACAGAAGCACATTTGAGAAATTCATAAACATGCGGAAATTAAACAACACATTCATTTTGCTGTGTTGGTGGTGTTTTTGTTTGTTTCGCAGTTTATGTTTGTTTTTCAGACAAGGCCTCATGTAGCATGAGCTGACCTCAAACTATATATATAGGTGCGGATGAACTTGGACCCAATCCTTCTGCCTCCACTTTTGAATGTTGGTATGAACAACATAGTCTTAAGTAATGAGTGGATCAAGGAGAAACCAAAAGCATTGAATGTCATGAAAATGAAAATGCAAAATCATAATTCATGAGGTGGTGGAAAGCAGTTATTGGAGGAAACTCTAAACAGCCAAACTAGAAGAGAGCAAAGATGTCAAATCAATGACCACAGTTGCCCACTCAAGTCACAGTCCAGGTGGTTTCATGGGTAAACTACAAACTGTAAACAATAAATAAACGCTTTCCAAAACAAAAGTTGAGAGAGGATGTTCCCCAATTCACTAAATTCCTGAGTACAACTCTTGCCTTCTCTGATAATAAAGGATAGCAACTACCTGCAGCCAACATCATATTGAATAGAGAACATCTGAACCCTTTCCCCCCATAGGAATAAGTATGTCTACTCTCACTCCTCCTTAACTTCATACTGAAGGGTTACACAAGAAAAAGAAAGCAAAGGCATCCAGACCAGAAAGGAAGAACCAGAACTCTCCTGCATTGCCGGATGTCTACTGGTACCACCAATTTCTTAAGTTAACTAGTCTGATCTATTCCTTAGGCATTTATTCAAGAGAAAGTGAACATGTGTATGCAGGGTTGTGTAAAAAATGTTCGTAACAATTTTATTTATAATACAAAAGCAGCAGAAACAACCCAAACATCTATCAACACATGAATGTACTCCTACAATGAAATAGTATTCGGCAACAAAAAGGGATGATTGCTAACTGATATCACAATGTGGTTGATATCAAAACAATTATTTAATTGAAAGAAGTTCAGCAAAAAAAAAATACTATAATTTCACTTCGGGAAAGTAAAAGGAATATAAACTAGTCTACAGTTTTGGGGGAGAAAGTAATGAACAGAAGAGATGAAAAGAAACTACTGTCAGGGGTTTGGACATGTTCATTACCATAAGAGTGACGACGGCTTCCCAAAAATATACTATATATGCTATGCCAAAACTCTTCCTGTCTTAAAATACTACTCAACAGGGAGTATTTCACTTTAAAATGATCTACTTTAATACTTTGCCTCCAGGAACATATGTTATTTAATAGTAGGGGTTAATTTATTTAACCTTTGGAAGCCACTGGAGGAATTTAAAGCATACTTACAAACCTTCAGAAATGCAGATGTCCCCAACATGTAACTGTAAAATATTTCCAATAGCTGGGAGAGGAGTGGGGCTGTGTGAGAGCCTCCATCTCCCAATGCTCCATTTCCAGAGTAAGAAGAGACACAAACAGTCACCAGGACCACAAATATATACCCGACGCCTTCCTAATGCAGCTGTGAGCTTGCAATGCAAGACTTTACAGCATTCCTTCTAATACAAAATCAATCACCTAGGCTAGCTCTAATCACTTCTAAGTGAACTCTGGCCTACTGATAAAAGCTAAGTGATCCATCCCTTTTCATATTGGATACTTTAAGTCTGTAAATTAATGTCTGGAAAAGAAGGGCATGTCATGTTAAACAGATTGTTTGGAAGACAGCAAGGATTAATGCTAGAAAAACATCCAAAGAAGGAAGAGCCAGAGAGGCCAGGGGACTACAAGGAAAGAATTAAGACCCAACAAACCAAGAGTTTCAAAACCACAAATGGATAATGATGACCGTTACTAGCAGAGTCACAAACTACGGTATTCATGAGTAATTAGTTGGAGGCTCTAGTAGGAAAGGCCAACCATTCAAATGCTCCTAATATGAGATGACTGTACTGGAACTGAACACCCATGTTGGCAGAGAGCCATGAAGGAGTAAGGAAATAGCCCAGCAAAGTTGACTGTCCAACCCAGCTAACTGAGATGAAAACGTGGTACCTTTAGGAGCCCCCCCCCAACTATCTTTTGAGATGCGTGACAATTTACCATGAGAAGTATGTAACCCTCAAGCCATTACCTTTATAAGTCAGGACGGCAGCACATGCCCTTTTTGATAATCATAGAAGCCAACAAGAATTCCTTGCGAAGTTCTCAAAACTGTTACTAGGATATGCTATTAAGGTCTTCTACTGATAAATTTCTTTATGGTGAAACACTCCATTAAAGCAGTGAGCCAGCATCACAGTAGATATCCAATCAGGTCTCATTTCTCTTGGTAAGCACTCAACTGCCACTCACCTGGATCCTCTACTTTCTTCATCTCTTAAGGTCAGGATGATACCAATAAGAATAAAGAGACCTAGTCCCCTGATCACTTTTCCCCCTAATTAAATCAGTCTAGCTGATCTCCAACATACATACAGCCTATGCTCACAAAGGACCACTACATTTCATAGATTCCAATAAGCAAATGGTACACATTAAACTTACCAATGGCCTTAATTGATTCTCCTGGGAAAAGTGGAGCTTCTTCCATCTGTGCCAGTTTATTTCCATCCCTTAGAGCCTGGCAAGAAAGCAAACAGGAATAAATCTCACTTTCCCTCTGTATAATGAGGAGAATGCTGGTATTCTGGGATTTCTTGATAAGGCTACAGAAGCGTGCAAAAAATGTATGCCCCCTTCCCTTAAAAGATAATTTCAAAGCTCAGCACCACAGGACATCATGCTGCGTATTCTAGCGAATTGTTACAACATATTTACAATTAACAGTTAGAAAGCATTAATACAGAAATGGCCTGACGGGACAGATAGATACTACAATCACCACACAGAGAGCTATTTTAAGTGCCATCAGATTTGGAAATAAGGCCAGAAAAGAAATGTTACCTTCTGAGTATGAGACTGACAAATAGAAACATTAGAAGTGAGGTGCTTACCCAGAGTAGAAATGACCCAGCCTATGAAACAGTTCGGAAAACCCTAAGGCTGAATGAAAATGACCAGATAATGGTCTCAGAACAGTGCACAACTCAGGAAAGCCCTACACTTTGGCACTGAGTCCAAGATACATGCAAGTGTGTGTGTGTGTATGTGTATGTGTGTGTGTGTGTGTGTGTGTAATAGGGAGCATAAAGAATGGGACCGTCAATGTTCACTCATCTAGGCTATGAGATTAAACTGGCAGATAGCACAAGAACACATATATACTAAAAATTATTATATAAATTTTCCTTTAGTTTATGTGTATAAGATGTAGAAGACACACAAAATTCATGTTTAGACTTGGGTTTCATCCAATACTCCAAAATATGAAAAATTCCAAAATTTGGAAAATGTGTACCAAACATCTGAGGTAAATAATACTCAACCTGCATTAAAGCATATGTATACTATGAGGCAGGGTGTATTCATCATGAATTCTCAAGGCCAATTCAGTTTTACAACTAATTTCATACTCTTCAGAAAACTAAAGAGTTACTGGGTTGACTGGCTACAATGACACTAAAAGAAAGTTGTCTAGGATGGCCAGGCAGTCTGTGCCCATACGTCTATGATCAGGCTGATACTGGGACTCAGGAACCAGCTTCTTCTAAGTTTCCTTGTAAGGTGCCAGATAACTCAAAGGAGAGCAGAAAACAGACTTCCTGGACTACAAAGCCAGGAGCCTAAACTTGGGGCCTATTCCAAGGAAACCAGTCATTTTCTCCTGGGCATGTCTGACACAATGTGTCATGAATAAGAATAAGGTAATAAACCCCCCAGCAATTACCAAACAGTAATTTCCAAAGACATGTAAACAGGCTTAAAAGGAGGGTGAGTGGGTGGGAAATGCTGTGATAAAACAAATTAGGCTTTTGAAAAAAGGGAGCCAGGCTTCAGTGCGTTAATGCACACCAGATCCGCAAGAGGGCGCTAAAGTACAACACATGCCTCATACCTCCTTAATCAGGGAGTGCCTTTTCAGAAGAAATACCTGTTAACACTTGCGAGTGAGGGCATTAGCATTCATCAGAAAACAGGGGGTGCAAAGTTGATCAAGGGTATGGTATGTATGCCTCCTCTACCCAGAGGGCAGAAGATTACATGGTCCATCGTTTCCTTCCCAAAAAATGTATAGTGAAAATCATATATACAAGTAATGTATTCCATTTGAATTTTTAGTGCAGATTGGTTAAGATATTTTAAACCAAAAATGTCTGTAAAATTTTAATTTTATAGTGCTAGGGATCAAACCTAGGATACTGGATGTGCCAACCAGGCACGCTATCACTAAGTCACACCCCCCATCTTAACATTACTTCTAAGATTTTCATAGAAACCTGACTTTTTCCACTTAATGTCCAATTTTACAATCATTTCACTATACTTGTTTTGGTCACTGGGTATAAAACCCAAGGCCTTAAGTGTGGTCCATCACTAAGCTTCACACATAAATTCCTTTTTACTTATATCTGATTTGGGAATATGCTGTTTATTCAATAAGGCATACAATAATATGTATACTTTTAAACAATTTGTTTTATAAACACTAATACCAACAATCTTAACGGGAGCCTTAATTTGAGGGCGGACTTTAATTTACTATGGGAACTAGTGACTAATTTTGTGACATAATTACCAAGTGAAAAAGCTACTTTAATTGAGGTCGGAGTTGTAAATTACTTCAAATGTTACATTGTTAAAGCTTACTTTAGTGAGCAAATATTATAGTACATAGACTGAGATTCCCTAACTTATCGTTAAAAATAACTGAGGGTAAATTATTTTGGAATCTATTTGTGAAAACAAGCTTCTCTAAGCACTAGCATCTGGATGAGATTTGGGAAGAGAAGACGCCTTTTCAGCTTTAGAGGAAGCCATGGCAAGCAGTTTCAAGATTTCAAGCCTGGGCAGCACGCACAAGGCTCTCAAGATAAAGAGTAAGGAACAACTGGTTGTCTTCTGGTCCCATATTCATAGTCAAATATGACTAGAAACATCGGTGCATTTCATGAGGCATGAATGTGTTGGTGAACACAGTGAGACAAACTTTCACTAATGATCATTAAATATGGGTCTTGTTTTTAAAACATGAAAAAGCATCCACCAGAGAAAATGGCCCCAATGCTTCAGATTCTTCCAGAGGAGAAAGCAATACATTTAGCTTAAACATAAGAAGCCAAGAGACAATAGAAGGCTCATTTGTTGGTAAGTACAGTAGATTCCCTTAATGAAGCTGTGTTAGGAGATAGGACTCACATTTGTGCTGTATTAAGCTTTTACTGCAACTACTAGGTTGCACAGGACATGATTTGACCCTTGATTTATCCAACCTATATGTAGCACCACTAAAAGATGGAGTAAATTTAATCTCATGCCTCACTGCTCTTGGTGCCTCTTTTCACAGTGTCGCCCACCCGAGCAATTCCCTATGACCTCATCTCAACCTTGGTGCTTTGATTCTGAATGTCTAGCTGAGATCTACAACCTCTTGACTTTGTCCCTGAGGGATCCAACCCACCCAGATGACTCTGGCCTTTCCGCAGTTTTTCATAAGTGTGAATCAAAAATTCCAGGTGGTCGCTTATGTAACAGCTGCATGCCCAAGCAGTGATTATCTAAGTGAGTCCTAAACGATGCTTCTGGGGTCAATGAAAGGAGAGTGGTTCTGCACAGGTGATAGAGGGCAAAGGCCAGGCTGAGCACTTGAGGCTTACAAGGCATCTGCAGAGCTGCTCTTCTACAGGCTTCTCTATTTGCTTTCTATATCAATAGCAGGAAAGACATTACTGCTTTATGAATCTGGAGAACATCTGAAAGTATGAAGCAAACAGCAGGATTCTGTATTCTGATTAATAAAGTACATATGCTCATTCCACAAATACAAAATACCAGGTGCTGTGTGAGACACACACAATGTAACTTTAAAATTTATATTACATTATTTCATGTGTATGGGTATTTTGCCTTCATGTGTATATATTTGCCACCACATGGCCAGAAGAAGGCATTGGATCACCTAGAACTGGAGGTACAGACAGTTGTGAGACGCCATGTAGATGCTAGGAATTTGAAGAGCAGCCAGTGCTTTTAACCTCAAGCCCCACCATGCAGCTTAATGTCCACACCCTTGTAAAGAACCTGTGGCATTTGTGTTTATCCCTATAAATCCCTGTTAAAAACACTTCATAGTCTTACAGTGGTGGAGGCCATGTAATCCTATCTTGGGGAACCAAGAAGTATGGATGAACCAATTGCAAGTTGACACAATGTTGGATAAACCAATTTTTGCAAATAATGTCACAATGGAATCTACCAAATACAGACAGAAGAGCACTATTATAGTGGTAAAAGCAACTGGAAAGCTTGGCTTATTGCCTAGATATCTAGTATGAAATGGCTTCTAGATACACGGTCTGTAGCTACAAACAGATGAACATGTAGAACTTGCCACCTGATCAGCTTCGGCTTCAGAAGGGTAGCCATTGTGTTCTTCCTCTAGCTCCTGCACAGCACCAGGTGCATGGACAAGAAAAGGCAGAGGAGAGAAAGAAAAACACGTGCAAACAGACAGGTGAAAGGACAGAATTTCTTTAGGAGACAGTAAGCATGTAAAAGCTGACACACCTTTTACGGCTTTGCAAATCACCACACTTGCCCCCTTCGAGTTAAGGAAATAACGTGTGGACCATCTATAGCCTCCTCAGCCTAAAATGTAGTGTCTATTTTCTGTGTTTGTGTTGGGGTAGAAAAATGAAAAGCAAACAAACATCATGGATTTCAAACAATGCACCATCTTTATAAAACTAAGCAACACCATAGCAAATAGCAAAGAACATAACAGGCACATCATGTGCTCATAAAGCACACCACAGAAACCACATAAAAGGCAAAGTCAAGCCAAAATACATAGGCAGTTCATACATGAGTATTTTAAACAGAGTAAGTATTTGCATATCCTAAAGGATTATTATATTACCCAGGGGTAAATTTCATTACAAACATGCACATAACACATGCTCAAGATTTTATATATAACATACACACATATATATAACTACATATGTGTACTAGTTTATTACTTATTTCTAATTCAATACTGTGACTTACAGTCAACATCACATTACATATTTCTAACTATAATATCAAAAACATGTTTGGAAGAAAAAACTAAAATGCCACATAGTCTTCATTTTATTCTATATGTTTAAAGGCATGCTATTCTTAATGTTTCATAGAATCAATGTGACAGGATTATAACCCCCCTTTAAAGTGGCATCAAATTTCTAACAGTGAAAATATTAAAACTAAAATGAAATTGGTTCCAGTGGCAACAGAAAAAGTTGCAAAGCTTTGAAAAAATGTACTACTTCACACGTTTACAATTTGGTCAATAAGCTTCGGTAACTACAGAACACATTTTTTTCACTCAGAATGAATTTATAACTACCTATGTCAAGGCAGTGTAGGTTTTAAATCCAGCCTGTTTTATTGAAGTTTCTAATTTTTTACATGCATAAACAACAGAACCATTCATTGTGTGATTTTTAAAATATTAAAACAGAAAAATTAGTGATTCCTTAAAACAAATTCTTATAGTACTTCAAAATCCATGCAAGTATAAGCCAAACACTAATATTTAACTGTGTGAATCAATGAAAAAATGATTCTCACAAGCCAAAGAAAACGAGGTAAGATGGTAAACCAACTAATAGAGCAAGAGTTTTACTCAACTTGGTTATTTATTTTTGTACAACTTCACTGGCTTCAATGAGGTTACAATTTTCAAACTGAAGTAATTCAATCATACTATGACAATCCAGATTCTTTCCATTTAATGAAAATAGGTTAATTTCTTCATGTCTAACACTAGGGGTTAAATGCATGCAAATTACCAATCTTTGTCTTGCTTTATGAATATTCTGAAATAGAGGGAAGGAAAATCATGAGGAAAATAAAAGCTACAATTCATTATATCTGTATTTGTAAAAATACTGAGCTTTGTAAATCTTGCTTCAAGATTAGTGCTTAAACTTTTTTGGATTCAGCATGCAAGCATAAGCATGACTTAAAGTCATACTTAGACTGGATGGGTAAAAAATGATCACTATTTTTGTTGCTAAGTTCTTTAGCATGAATCACACAACAAGCATGACTAGTACGTACGCACATACACAAATGTATGTATGTATGTATGTATGAATGTATGAAAAATAATAATCAGGAAAGGGAAGGATGAAAGTGATATAAGTCTGTTTCAATTAAAAGTATATTTTTAAAAAGAGGCCAACATAGGCCTAGAGCACTAGCCGTGAACACCCATTGGGTCAGAATTCATGTGGTCTGAGGAAAGTCAGTATAGCACACTGCTAACAATTTTCCCTGCCTTAACACATTAAAAAAAAAAAAAACTGCACATTTCAAAACCTGTAGCAAACAACGCATTTCCAGTAAGCACTTAAAGCTATGACACAGCAGAGCAAACCGATCAGAGTGACTCATACAAACCAAGTGTTCATAAAACACAGACATACAAGCAGGAGGCCCATCTGCCAAAAGCCAAATATCCTTACCCTGGTATCAGGCCTCCTGAAAACCTGTTAGTTAAAATACAGAACATCATCATCACGGAAATGTTATTAACCTGTGAAAGATGCCATTAGATTCAACAGCCTAGTCCCTAAGAAATATTGTAATCCTCTATAAAATATTAACCCTTGAAGTTTTATTTAATATCAAATCAATGCCTAACACATTTGTTCTGTAATTTTCAGGGAAGTGTCTGCTTTGAAGAAATGTATCCCCCTCATGTCCAACTTTTTAAACACAAATCTTTTCTAGCTAGTGCTTTCACAAGCTATTGTGAACAGGCTGCATTTCAAGAGTAAATGTTGTTTCTGTTTAGAAAACTGAAGGTATTTTTAGTATAGAAGCAATGATAAAAAAAGGAGGTTATGCTCTCAGACAAGCCCAGAAAACCAGAGACCCCAAACTGGATCCAGAACCCAGTTTAGCTATGTATGAATTCAGTATCCTAACAGTGAGGTAATCACAAAGCCTAACCTGATTTCTCCTTTATTTCCTTTCCAATTCCTATTGCGACTACAGGATGAAATTCTCTAAGGTGGTTACCCTACTGGAAGCTGGGTGCCTTCTCTGATGGACATGACAGCAAAGAAGAAGCTCCAAGGAGGAAGAGGTAGTGGCTGAAGAAAAAGTAAAACCATGCTTTATTTCACCAAGAGACACAAATTTAAGCAGTATTATTCTTGTGTCTGTGGCCAATGAATCCTAACTGAACATGAAGCCTCTGTGTGGGAAAGCTCTAGTTAGAAGAAACAGCACATGGGGACAGAACCTCTAGGACAACACAGTTGTTACATTCTGGGGAGGACTTTAGTCTTTCTGTACTACATACATAGCTGAATGTTGAATCAATCTAACCAATGGATGGTGAATGAGAAACAGTTTGTCAAAAAGGACAACTGTCAGGTTATTAGCTTTATGGATTTACTAAAGAGGCAGAAGATCACCTTAACAGGAACACAGAACACAAAAGCCTTCCCTGTCTCTGCATTAACAACTTAAAAAAAAAAACCCAAGTGGAATTATCCTGCATGGTTGGACAATGTTGTTCCCAGAAGACATGAGTTATTAAATGCAAATAGCAGTAAAAGGCAAGGAATACCTCCCTACAAGTTATTGGTCAGGTCGGTCCCAGGTCACCAAACTACCACAGGCTATTGCCGTTGCCTTTGGTTACCCACCATAACTACACGGTGATCCCTGATTGTTGAAACCACCACATACTCTGACTGCAACACATTAAAAAAAAAAAAAATTCTCAGACTCACCAGAAAGCTTCCTCCCTAGTGCAGGCTGAGGGCAGAGAAAAGACATGCAAGTTCTTACCCAGGACTGGACCCAGCACACTAAAGGATCAACTTACTAGAAGAGCTTTGTCCTGTGGAGCGATGGTGGTGTGAGTGCTCTAGAGTGACTGGATTCTTTGTTCTTAGACTTAAGGCCTGGCTGGTGAGTTTATAAGGCCTAAGGTAGAAGCTGCTCTTGTTCTTTCCCTCAGTGCTTATGCTGTCAAATTGCCTTGTAAGTATTTACGTTTATACTCCCAGATCTTTGCTCTCAGCCTTCGAGGGGCTTCTGTTTGCAGTGGACAATAGTCAGTGGAAAGATGTATAACTGACCAAAGTGCCGAAAGTAAGATACTAAGTGCCTGGGCCCGCTGTCTCATCTATTTCCACAGTCTCCCTTTCTGCCACCAGGGAACATTGTGAGGAATAGGTGGAAAGAATGAAAGAAGCAGAGGATGGGAAGGAGCGTTGTGACATGCATGCTACCTTCTGCACATGACATGGCCATCACACTCATGAACTCAGCAGCTGTGACTATCTGCACAAGACCTATATAAGGGAAAGCCAGCTAAAAGCCTGATGCAGATGCAGAAGCTCATCTGCAGGCCCCACAGCACGCTGATAGAGTTCAGCAGGGGATAGGTGTAGTGGGAGGGAGAACCAGAGTCAGTGAGGATATGAGCACTGTAGGTATCCTCTGCTTCGGTGGATGGTCCCCCAGTCCTGAATCTATGATCAGCTCTACCCACACATAGTAATCGATCACGAACAATGACACGTGGCTGGAAGTACATGGGGAGAGTTGGAATGAGGAAAGAGACACTGAAATTGTCAAAAACAAAGACAAAGTTTAACAAGAAAGAAAATATTCTTTGCAGTTCAAATAGTGTTTTGAATTAACTGATATTATTCTTCAAACAGAATTAAAGCCCCTGAGTTCCTAAGCAGGGACTTTTTGGATTAAAAAGCTTACATCTGGATTTTGGGGGGATGCATACAAATATCAAAAATGTATTAAGTTGTTACTTTAAATAGGTAAAGTTTATCACTTCTCAACTGTAGCTCATCAAAGTTAGCAGAAAGTAAACAAAGGAATATGTAGCTTCTGGTAATAAAACTCTCAAAACTGAAAGGCTCCCACTCAGAGCTTCATTCCAAGACCACCCCCCACTTGACTAGCCCTATTTCTAATTCTTATAACCATTGCCTCCATCAGCGTCACTGACTTTGCCTTACTTTTTTGATATAGCACTTTTACACAGTATTTAATGACCTGTCCTTTAAGATGAGAAAATAAACTTTAGAACAGAACAAACAAACAAACAAACAAACTACAGCCTCCATCTTCTAGTCTTTGATGGTTTAGTTTCTGGGTGTCTTAAAGTTCTTTAGTTTGTTGAAGACTCCAACAGCATATGGTTGGCCACCTCTTTTCTGCCTCTATCTCTACTCATCTAGTCCAGCATGCTGTAGTACTTTTACATTTGTCCTGATGCTTGTTGAAGGGACAGACAGCAAGAGACGAACACTAGAAAGAAACATTCACAATAATGTTTTTATGGAAATAATGCCTACTTCAGAACAAAATAAGAAGGCTGAGTCTAACAGATGACAGAACTTCTTGCCAGTGTCTTTGCTATTGGAAGAAAATAGCTTGACAGTTTGGAAAGGGACAGTGTAATAACCAGTTTTTATGCTCACACAGTTCTTAAGCCACTCTAAGGAAATCCTCAGTATCCCAGACAGGGGAGCCTCAAAGTCTTGTGGGTATGTTTCTCTCCGGCTCCCTTTGCTCCTGTCCTGAAATGATCCCTTTAATACACATAGATGTTTATTTCCTTCTTTGATGTAAGCAAGAGGAGATAGCAGTGCCTTTAAGTCAGGATTAAGTGATTTTAAACTGGACAGCAGCTGCTCAAGCAGACAGAAATGGGACTTTGTAAAAATGTTTTTGAGGGGGATATTATACCTTCAATTCTCTACATCTCTCTCTTATATCTGCCCTCCTTGTTAAGGAGATGCCTGTCTCATGTAGGCATCTGAGTTTGCAGTCTACAAATAATAAGTAACGCATAAAGATGAGTTTTCAGCCATAGATTATGACAGTGAATCCTGAAAGGGCATGCTCAAGCTTCCCTTTTCAAAGGCTAGCACCCAACTCAGGAAACATAAATCAAGAGCTAACTCAAGCATAACAATGTGTTCCCCATATACTTTTACCCCCTTTCCTTCAAAGCTCCTCTGGAAATTCCTGTTGAGGATCCAGAAATTAATAAAGCATTCTTTTGGTTCAATAATGGCTAGATTTCTTCTCTAAATAGTCCAAACTAAGAAAAGAAAGAAAACGTGTATACTGCCACGCCAATTTTCTCCTCTGTTAAAGAATATATCTGTCTATTACTGCATACACAATGAAAAGGGGAGCAAAACACCACAGAGGGACAGAGAAGTGATGATGATAATCCTAGAGCCAGAAGAAGCAAGATGCTCACATAGTAGACTAATTGGTAGAGGGCAGACCAGAATCAAACATAACTGAAAACATTCTGGAAACAAAGACATTTAAACACCTCTTATCCTTACAGTCAGGGAAACCCCAAAGACCACACAAAGTCATACACTGAGAGGTCACACAAGGTCACAGGGCTGTCCAGCGCTGTTTGTACTATTTGACAAAATCCCTCTGCCGAGTCAAGTTGTACTTTCCAAATAATGGAAGCTATGATTGGTTGTATCATTTCTAGAGAGTCACTAGAAATATTTTAGTATAATTTCTAACTATATTATTGTATCTAATCTATGAAAAATACAGTAAGATAATAGTCTTATTTTTAAAAATAGTCAAGGGCAAGAATTTTAAAATAATGTCTTTGTTAATTCTTTGAGAACTTCATACAATGTATTTTGATCATATTCATGAAACAACCAAGATTTTTTCTGTACGTTGGCCTAGTTAAATGAAAGTAATTGAGTTGGCAAGGTGAGGGTAAGCAAAAAGAAACAGTTTCTTATATTTCTTTTAATGATGTTAATTATCAGGTTAATGTTTGAGATTTCTTGGTATTTAGTAGCAAGTAACAATAAAGTAAGCATAATAGAGTGTACTACCTGTCTACGCTCTCAGTTCGGACAATGTCTGGCAAGTACCTGTCAGTTCACGACCCCACCTGTACAAGCTGAGCTTGCTGTGACTGCATACCATCTGCGCTAATATTTGTCTTTCCGTGTGCATAAGACCAGTATGGCAGAGCACACCTGTAATCCCGGATATCTGAGGGAAGAGCCATGAAGACGTAGAATTTGTGGAGAAGGGAGAGGAAGGGATAAGAGAGGAAAGGAGAGAAGAGAGAGTACAAAAAATAAGGAGCCAGGAAGCAGGATAGGAAGGGAGGAGGAGACAAAGGAGAAGGGGTTGGGGGAGGGGAGAGGAGCAGAGGGGAAGGTAGGACTGAGGAGGAGGAGAGAAGAAAAGATGGGAAAGGAGAGATGCAGAGGAGACTAAACACAGAAAGCAGAGGGAGAAGAATGGGAGGGGAAGAGTGGGGAGATGAGAACAGGAACAGGTTGAAGAGGGGAGAGGAAGAGTGGAGAAGCAGGAGGGGGAGGAAGAGAAACAGGAGAAGGGGGATGGGAGAGGAGAAGGGGATGGGAGAGGAGAAGGGGGATGGGAGAGGAGAAGGGGGATGGGAGAGGAGAACGGGGATGGGAGAGGAGAAGGGGGATGGGAGAGGAGAAGGGGGATGGGAGAGGAGAAGGGGATGGGAGAGGAGAAGGGGGATGGGAGAGGAGAAGGGGGATGGGAGAGGAGAAGGGAGGGAAAGGTGACCTATGGGAGAGAAGAGGAAATAGGTGAGAAAAGAAGGGAGCTAAGGGGAGTGGGAAATGGAAGGAAAGAAAGGAATGGGAGGGGGAAAGAGAGGAGGGGAAGAGATAGAACGGAGCAGAAGAGAAAGAGGATCGAGAATAGAGGAGGGGAGGGAAGGGAGGAGATGGAAAAGGGGGCAAAGAGAGAAAGAGGAGGGGACGGGAGATAAGGGGGAGGAAGAAAAGGGGAGGAACAGAAGAGAAGAGGGAAGAGACCAGGAGACAGGGGCGATTAGGGAGGAGGGAGCAGAAAGAAGACAGGGTAGAGGGAAGAAGACAGGAGGGAAAGACAAAAGGGGAAAGGAGGAGGGAAGAGGTATGAAGTGGGGGGGAAGATGGGAAGAAATTTGAGCAGAAAGGACTAGAGGAGGGGAGGGCTCGTGAAAGGAGAAAAGGGCCAAGAGGGGAAGGTAGGGAGGAGAGAGTTCGGCTGCACCAAGTCCCTGTGTGTTTTAAGGCAGATATTTACACAATAGATCACTTTAAATCTTTTCTATTAATGGCTGCAACTTCAATCCTCCTGAAATTGTATCTGGACCTTTAGGCCCAGCTCCATATCATGGCTCCTATGCCAGACGGTCTCCAAGACCCAAAATGGTTACTCTGAGTTTACATGTAGTAGGTATACCAGTTTGTGTAGTTTAGGATAATTTTACGTTTTTATGCTTTAAAATATATTTCTTCGAAGAAAGTATAACTCACAAATTATGAACTTAATGTCAAATTTGTAGATTTGGTTAAAACACATGAATAATCCATCAAAGGTTTTAATTACGATCTGATGTAGAGACTTAAACTTCAATTTCCACAATATATAAGAACCTTATGTTTTATGAAACCATTTTAACATGAGCTGATTCTGCTATACAAAATTCTTAAATAGGTTAAAATGACAAAACTTAGTTATTTCATGCTAAAGATCCAGTCAACCAACACATTAGAAAACTACTCAACATTCAATCATGTTTGTTATCATTTGTTTTAGTGTTTTGAAACATGGTCATATACTGTAGCCTACGTTAGCAGTGAACTCAGTATATAGTTCAAATTGTCCTTAAACTAGGATTGATCCTCCTGCCTCAGCTTCTTAAGTGCTGAGATTATGGAGTGTGGCACCTAATCTGGCTGCATTTCCTCTTTTCCAGAACCCACAGGATACCATTAAGCCATAATGAAAAATTTACGGTTAACTTATAATTGGCAATAATCACCCCAGAGTATGAGTGTCATTGTCTTCTGAGAGGGGTCGTTCAGTAAAGTGGGGGCTCTGTGCTACCTGGGATCATCTCCCTAGAGTGGTTTCCTAACTAGCTTTTAAAGATCAAGAGCTTCTGCCCCCTCTTGTCGCCATGCATGAAAACAAAAAAGTAGGGTCACTGTTAAGGGCTGTACTATCAGTTTTCGAGGAGCAGGGTATCTGGTTTCTACTAACTTTGGTAATCGTAGGATGTTTCTGGAAGCTCTTGAACTACTTGTGAGATTTGCCATCTTCTGAGAGCTACTCACTGAAAATGGAATGTATTCACCCATGCCTATCAGGCAAAAACAAAAAACAAAACAAAAACCCCTCAAGCAAACACAAAGAATATATCAAGGCAGTTTCACTTAGTGTAAGTATTAATAGCTTATTGGAATTAAAAATGCTAGTTTGTAGCCTGAACTAAGATTCTCAGCCTGAGCAGCTGAGAATCCAACCTTTAAAACAAAAGTTTCTCATTCCAGTAAGACATAAACCAATGAGGCTGCCCCATTTTGAGCCCTGTAAAGGGTTTAGCATTGTAGTATCCTTACTAATGATGAATACTCAAACGTAATGCCTAAATTCAAAAACATGTTTGTGAAGTACAGCACTGGCCATCCAGGTTTGATTTCTACACAAAACAGTAACAAACAAAGCCCACATTTTTTTTTTTGTTTGCCTGCTGTTAGCTGGGGAGTCTCTCTTGGTAACCTCCTCTGGCCTTGAACTTTCTCTATAGACAAACGTTGGCCTCACAAGCATGCATCATTATGCCCACCACACATTTCTCGTAAACCAGAGCTTGATTTTTAAAAAATATTGATCAAAACCTTGGGACAATTTTTTCTGTCAATTACAAAACCACAAACAAGAGAACTAGAATTTTCCATCTGTATTTAAGGTTGAACACTAGAGAACTTTTGTCTTCACCACCTCCAAAGGGCAATTAAATATCAAGTGGTCAAAAGCTCATATGAACTAAAACTACAACACTTCTTGGCTACCAATTGGTTATTCTATACCAATAATGTATTAAACACTCAATGTCGCTTACCTTGTAATCTCTTGACACATTTTCTGATGTCACTGAACCTGAAATCTGACTAGAAATTGTAGCAGCTATAAGCTGTTTACACCATTCAACATGTGACCCTGTAGGACTAAAAGAAACAGTGTGGTTAAAACCCTTTAAACACAGACTCCTAATGAGAAAGCTGTGTCCTGGGTAGGAATACAGAGGTATAATATAGATGTTAATTTTTACAACAGTATTTCATGCACAGCCCAGGCTGGCCTCAAATCACTATGTAGCTGAGGATAGCCTTGAACTCCCTATCCTCCAGCGTCTACCTCCCAAATGCTGAAATTATAGATATGCACCACAATGTTTTAAACTATTTGGTTGCCTTTCTACTTAACATAAGAACCAATAATAGACAAAACAGAAAATAAGATCAGGTTCTAGATTAGTTTTAGATGAGTCAATCAATCTTTATTTTTTTTTTAAACTTTTAAGATTATAGATGTTAGGGCTAGAGAGATGGCTCAGTGGTTAAGAGCAATGATTGCTCTTCCAGAGGTCCTGAGTCCAATTCCCAGCAACCACATGGTGGCTCATAACCACCTGTAATGGGATCTGATGCCCTCTTCTGGTTTGCATGAAGATTGCTACAGTGTATTCATATACATAAAATAAAGAAAATAAATCTTAAAAAAAAAAAAAACCCATGGCATCTTTAAAAAAAAAAAAAAAAAAAAGACATTGGTTCATATTCCCATTGTCCATGTGACCATTCACAATTTTCGGTAACTCAAGTCCCAAAGGATTAAATGCCCTTTTCTGGCCTCTGTAGGCACCAGGCATGCATTGATACATCCACACACATGAAGACACATGTGCATCCATACACATACAATAAATAATTTTTAAATGAGTACAGGTATTTAATTAAGCATGTTACTCTCTAACATTGTGGAATTCTATTCTATCAAAATTATATGGAAGATATAGTATATATAGAAAATTAACATAGTATATATAGGAAGTTAATTCCAAAGTGGAATATTTACCTTAAAACATGATTTTCAAACAACATTCAACCAAGTTGATGTTGGCAGTTTAAAATCTAGAAAATAGTATACTTTTACTACAGTAAAGCTGATGGTCAGTTAATAAAGAACAGACTAGAGAAGGTATTTTGTATGAAGTAACGATGCTGCATTACATTTCTGTAAATGCTTGAACAACTGACAAAAGCTTCTTCTAGCTATTATGTCAAAGCTTCATAACCAGTTGTTACAAAATGGCAGAATAGATACCTGCCAACTTGATTGGATAAAGAAATGGAGGTGCTGAGGCAACAATATACCCAGAAATGTGGCCAGCACTCCAGGGAGCAGCACAGTTTACAATGACTGACTTACTGAGCTAAAGGCAATTCCCCAGATGCTGGGACACTGCTTCAATATGAAAACACAACAGTGCAAAATCGATGGAACCCTCTGCTAATCTAAAAGGCAGCCTTACCCACCCCACCCCACCCCCAGTGACCCATTTTATAGAAAAAAAAAAAAAAGAAAGAAAGTAAGAAAACCTGAGCTTTCAGTTTTGTCCACGGTCATATAACTGTAAGTACTTGGCCTCTGCTCACCTGACCTAATAGACTACAAAGGCAAAATAGGTCATCAGAGATTTAAAACTAGCCCTCGGAAGCCAGGCTCCTCTCCAGATCTGTCAAAACAGGAAAAAAGATCAAGCAAGAGGACAAAACATTTAGGACCTTTTGCGATAAAGTGAGCTTTTGTCTGGAAACAAAACAAAACCATCACAAATTATATTCACACTTGTGTGTTTTAAGAACAGAACATCTATCTAATTGTAGTCTCTGATTAAGGTGGTCCAGTCTTTGTGGTTGAAAATATATGTAAATAGGTTTAAAGTCCTATGATACACTACAATTTCATAATCTTAGTAGAAGTGAGAACTCTTATCACAATTTATTAGGGGAAAGAGGAAAGGAGAAAGATATTTCCATGTGCATTGAAACAGGTGTATGTACTTATGTAGTCCTGGCTGTTCCAGAGTTTGCTCTGTAGGCCAGGCTGGCCTCAAACTCACAGAGAACTTCCTGTGCTGGCATTGAATGTTAATGTCCCCCTTTTGACTGCTCCTTTCTTTCTTTCAGACAGTCTTATTCTGTACTACAGGCTGGCCTGGAACTCACTATATTGTCGTTGTATATGTACCAATCCTCTTGATTTCGCCTGATTTTGACTGCAGTGTTTAGAAACCACTGCACCAAGCTTCCTCTTTTGCCCTTTTACCATAAGCACTCATCCCTGACTACAAATACATAAACTCAACCAAAGGAAATCAGCTGCTGACTAGACCCTGCCATGCCTTTTCCCTATAAGGATACTTCTCTTTACTTTGCAGACTTGCAATCCACTGCTTCTTGGGGTTGACCCACCTCTTCCTGCCCTCACTTATAGATGAGTTGTCCAGGGAGTCCCAGGATTCCTTTTGGATCCTTGCTATATGGATCTCCCACAGGCTTTCTAGAAGCCTATTTCTACGACTTTAAATAACACACAACATAAATCAAATGAAATTTTGTTTAAAAATCAAAACACCAACACAAGGGATAGAGAGCTCTAGCAACCCTGTTTCAAAGGTAGTCCTGGGCTCCAATTGTGCCCACTCCTATCTCCTCCTCTCTGGAGCAGTTTGTACCTTAATGTTGATTGTGCTATCTTGAGAAAGGGGTGGGTTATTGTTGTTAATGCATTTTTTATCTGCAACAGGAAATGGCCTGGTTCAGAACAGTTACACAGAGTGGTATAATGGGCTAGCCAACAGAAGGTCTGGGCTCAAGTCTTGTTTCTGTCATCAGCTAGATCTGTGACCTTTAGGAAGCCACATCCTCTCAAAGGTCCACAGCTGCTTCTCTAAGAGAAGTGAAATACTCTGAAGACTAGGAGGGCCTCAAAGTTCATGAAACACATTTAAGACAAGCTCACAGAGGGCGACTTCCCTTTAGGGGGAGTCACTCCTCAAAGAAAAGTATGCAGAGGTACTTGTTGAGATGTCTGAACTGAACTTTTTCTCCCTGCTTCTTATTTTGTACAGCTTCTCTCCATGCTCAACTGGCCTTTCTTTTAAATCTGCTTCAGAAGCTTGAGTTTTCCAGGCTGGCCTCTTGTGGGCACAATGCCCACACTCCTAAAAGAGGCACCTGCTTCTCTGTTAAGAGCTAAGAATCTTGAAAATCCACCCAGCCCTATTACCGTTCTAGTTTCTTTCCCCTAACTGCACCTATCTTCTGTGTCCTTCTGCCCCAGATGGATGTCTATGACTTCCTGGTTTAAATTTACAACAGACTAGATTTAGCATGGTCCCCAAGAACCTGACTTTTCACTTGACTGTCATCAGATGATTCTGATGAAGGTTAAGAGAACCATTCACATCCTGAGAAGGGATGAAAGCTCCAGTTCCTAAGAAGGTAGTCTGCCCATTCTCACGGGCACCAGGCCATCTTTCTTATCAGGCACTCCTTATGTGCCCCCCACAAGGCACAATGTTCTGATCTCTTGGCCAAAGTGCTCTCCCCACTCCATGTTGCAGCTAACTTCATTCTTTCCTCAACTCAAATGTCTGGCCTCTTTTCTTACTGCCCACATCACTAACATCTTTACATCCCTGAATTAAATTAAGTACTACATGTCCAACCAGCCAAAGCATAGTGGTAACAACTGAGACTATAATATATGAAGAACTTTAGAAAACTACAAATTTGAACCTGCCCTAAGAGTCCCAAATCCAAATCATTGGGAGTGGGACCTGGTCACTTGTAGTTCCTAATAAACACTGAATGAGGCATACTGGAATAACCTCCTTCAGGTACTTCAATGATTCAGGCATATGCTGCCACATGAATATCCGTCTGTGTTTACCAACAGCACTTAACACATGCAATTTCAATCATCAGCCTTAGCGCCATGAAGTCATATATAGTGTGGCATTTTGTGAATAGACAAGAACTCATGTGTTGCTGAATACTTTCAGGTGAGTGAAGTCCTCAGTTTCCAAGGGATGTCTTAGCTGTGGTTGGTTTTTGGTGAAGCCTGTTGCTAGGTGATTAATATACTAAAACATACTGTAATTGGACTGAGCTAGAAAGGTGAGAGAGTGTTGCTTGTTGGTCCCCTGCCTGTCTTTGGAAACTCCCAAAAGTTCAGCACACTGGAATGACTAAGACCGGCAGGGATAAACAGCTCAAACCCACTGAGCCACATAACAACTGTCTTTTGCCCAAGTGTCTAAGTGGGGAAACTGGATGTTCCAGACATCTCTTGTCATTATCCAACTGGGTGGTGGCCTTTCCTAGTTGCACATGGCAGGTATGCCTTGAACTGACATATTTAAATCTACCTCAGAAACAGGGGAACCATGTACCCAAGAGGAAAAAATGTAAAACTGTGCCCTTCAAAGTGTAAAGAACTGAAAGTACACAATTGTATTTTTGCCTCGTGAGCATTATGGAAGTAGTCCATCTCGGTTTTTCAAATCTGTATCTTTATCACCATCTGTGACAAATCTGCTGCGTATGGGGTCTCACCTCCCAGTTTCCACCCCAAGCAGCAGCAGGGGAACTGGATCTTAAAATCACATGATTTAGACAAGTGACTTTAAAAAGAAGCCAACTGACATTTCCCCTGGAGGATCCTTGGCCCTGGCCAGGCACACACACAAAAGGAGTCCTCAAGGAGCAGTAGGCATTGGCCTGGGTTTGACAGCTCTGAAGCCAAGAACTATTGGGCTCGCAAGGCGGAAGTAAGCAGGTGGCCAACCCTAGACAGGTCCTAGAGCAGCGGCCCAAAGTGGAGACTGGGAAGGCTAGAGGTGGCTGTGGATGGGCCGCCCACCCCTGCCTCGGCTCCGGGCCGGGAGGGGACGAGGGGCCTTGAGCTGGGCACCAAGAGGCTGTGGCACCCAGGGCCCTACTTACCTGTCAAGGGTCTCCATGCTGGGGTGCCGGGAGCTGGCCGAGGCGCCCCCCGCAACTCGAGAGGGTCTCCAGCCAGTGCCCGGCCCTGGCCCCGGGCTCCCAGCGCTCTCGCAGCTTGCCGCTGATGCGGCCGCCGCCGCCGCCGCCAGCGGCCTGTCCATGACGCGTCAAGCCCAGCACCTCCGGTGAACCACAGTCCGGAGTGCAGCGGCGGCCAGGCTCTCCGACGCGCCCCCTGCCGCCCTGCTCCGCCACCTGACCACTCACGTCAGGCGGCCGCCGCCATTAGCTGTCACCTGGCGGCCCCGCGTTACCCACAAGGCCGCGCGCGCGCGCGCGCGGGGGGGCGGGGTCGGTGCGGGGAGGGCGGTGCGTGGCGCCCGAGCTACACAGTCCCACCACCGCTGCCCGCCCACCTGCCAAGCCCAGGAACCTGCTGGTGGCCAACCCACACCCCACCCCCGAACCAGCCCTGCCTGGGCAGTTGGGACAGTACAACCCTCTGAGGTTTGGTTATGCATGGCAAGCTTTGCTATACAACACTGTGGACATAGGGGGTTAAAAAAAAAAAAAAGGCTGAGGAAGTTCTCTATTTGAAAACCAAACATTTTTCCTCTCTTAGTTTCGGGTTGCAGGGCAGTTTCTGGATGAAGATACCCTGAGATCCTTAAGCGCTGATACACTTCTTTAAAATATAACAGTTCCATGGTCTGACTTTTTTTTTTTTCAGTTCCCACTCCGTTCTTCTCTCTGTCCTACTCTCCCCACTCCAACTCCACAAATCCACCTCCCAGCCATCTGTAGGGCAACCACATGCTCCAAACGCGCCCTCAGAACTTCCGCCCTTGGTTTATGTTAAGTTTAACATTTAACTTCTGTTATGCAAATTGTCACTATGAAAATCAAGCCAATATCTGATAAATCTAGGACTTTCACTTCCTAGGATAGACTTATTATCCTGTTCATTTTGCTTTGGTTGCAATACCCAGAATTTATTTTCTCTTGGCTCTGCTTGATTGTATTGTACATGGCCACAGGACCAAGAAGAGCCTTTTGCCTGTGGTGGCATTAGACATGAACAGGAGACCTCTGACCCAGATCTGACTAAGGACATATAAAGGCAGTATTTGGTGGCTCTCTGATTGAAGACAGACCTGGGCATAGAGTAACCCATGCCCATCTCAGCTATAGTAACCATCTTGCATCCAAGAGGTGGTAATCTGGAGTAAAGCACCATCTTCAGACACAGTGGAAAATCAAGTGTCTAGGGTCCAATTTATGTTTTATTTATTTTTTGGCAGGGTCTCACTATGTAACCCTATTTGGCCTGGAACTTACTGTGTAGACCAGGCTGGCTTCAAACATGCTACAGTTTTCCTCCATCTGCCAAGTGCTGGAACTACAAGCATGCAGCACTACAATCCAGTCAAATGTTTAGTTCATTGCTAAGGTACCAAATGATCACAGTTTCTTCAAATGTCCAGGTTGGAGTCCTAACTTCCTAGTACGTAATGATAGGGACTTTGGGTGCTATTTTGGTACTGAAGGCCAAAGGCCCTGATCAGAATAGATTAGTGTCATAGTGAAGAAGAACATCACATGTACTCCTATACACATACACCAAGAAAAGCAGAAATCCGGAGGAGTGTCTTAGTTAGCTTTAAGTGTCAACTTGACATAGCCTGGAGTAGCCTGAGAAGAGTGTCTCATTTGAAGGATTTTCCCAGGTCAGATTGACCTGTGGACATGTCTGTTATAGGGGATTGTCTTGATTATAAGTTGATGTAAGAGGGCCCAACCCACTATGGGAAGCACTGTTCCCTGGGAAGGTGGGCCTGAGCTATATAAAAATGTTAGCTAAGCGAGAGCATATGAGCAAGCTACCATGCAGCATACCTTCATGGGTTCTGCTAGACTTCATTGACTTTGAGTGACTTCCCTATTGGGAGGTAATTCTGTGTGAAATAGCAAGTAGCCTGCTTTTAGTTCTGAGCTTGAATCCCCAAAATTATGGAGCATGACCTGGAAGTGAGCCAAATAAATTCTTTCTTCTTCAAGTTGATTTTGGTCAGAGTGTTTCTTCAGAGCAACAGGAAATCAAACTAAAACAAGGGGCTATGGGTATACTTGGTGGGAGAGCTAATGCTTAGCATACAAGGGGCCCTTTAAAAAGCCATGTACGTACACAGAGGACACAACAAGAAGGCAGCCATCTATAGGTTAGGAAGAAACAACCCATAAGAAACCAGCTTGGTCAGAATCTTGATCTTAGGCTTTCCTATTCAAAACTGTAAGAAAATCAATACAGAAAACAAAGCTGAGAACTGTCTTCTCTGGCATCAGTAGGAGGGGAGGCACTTGGTCCTGTGGAGGCTTGTTGCCCCATCAAAGGGGGATGCTAAAGGGGTGAGGCAGGAGTAGGTAGGTGGGTGGGGGAGCACCCTCATAGAAGCAGGGGGAGGGGTACAGGGTATGGGGCTTGCAGAGGTGAGACCAGGAAGGGGATAACATTTGAAATGTAAATAAGTAAAATAATTAATAATAATAAAAAGAAACCAGCTTGGTCAGAATCTTGATCTTAGATTTCCCTATTTAGAACACTAAGATAATCAATACCTGTTGTTTATGACCTCCCCTAACTCCTGTCTTAGTTAGGGTTTTAGTGCTGTGAACAGACACCATGACCAAGGCAACTCTTATAAGGACAACATATATTTGGGGTTGGCTTACAGGGTCAGAGGTTCAGTACATTATCATCAAGGCAGGAAGCATGACAGCATCCAGGCAGGCATGGTAGAGGAGGAGCTGAGAGTTCTACATCTTCATCTGAAGGCTGCTAGGAGAAGACTGGCTTCCAGGCAGCTAGGGTGAGGGTCTTATACCCCACACCCACAGTGACACACCTACTCCAACAGGGCCACACCTTCTAATAGTGCCACTCCCTGGGCAGAGCACATACAAACCATCCCACGCGCAAGCACAAACACACACACACACACACACACACACACACACACACACACACCACCTATAGCATTTTATAAAGGTAGTCCAAGGGAACAAAATACTTTTATTAACACATATAAGATATATTTTTGTTCTTTGGGAATTCCATTCATTCATAGAATATATTTTAATCATATTCACATCACACTCCTCCTCTCAAACTCCACCCAGATTTCCCGTCATCCTCCCTGCCAGTGAACAGCTTTGGCATCCAGTTGGTGAGTAAACTGAGGCAAACAGCCATTGAGGATCAATGCTTAGAACCACTGATTGGGGTATATCCAATTACTTACAGGGGCTGCTGCCAATGGCAGCCAGCAATTAGAGATGTTACTCAGCAGATTTTTCTCTGAGGGAACAAAGCTTAATTTACTGGGGCTGGCACTCTCTGTGGCCAGCAAAATACTCTGAACTCTTTTAACTCTTAGGGGCCATTGAGAAAGAAAAGGAAAGAGAAAATTCAGACACACACACACACACACAGAGAGAGAGAGAGAGAGAGAGAGAGAGAGAGAGAGAGAGAGGATGAAACAAAAGGAAGAGTCCAATAACTTCATACACACAAATATATACGTACATGAATACATACATACAGAACTACAACCAGATATACACATCCACACATAGAATGGTTAGAGCAAAGCTCCAGGAATTTCACACATACACATATATACATAAATATACACAATTGGTGAATTGGTGGATGGAGCAAGCTCCAAAGCACACCCAGACAAGATATACATGTACACATACATATACAAAGTTAATGGGTAGAAGGAACAATGGTTCAGCCCCTGACTCACATAACCCTTACACATGTTCACACACACACACACACACACACACACACACACACAGTTGATGAATGGAAGGAACAATGTCCCAGCCCTCTTTCTTCCATAGCTTATATATCCCAGCAAAATCTTTCAAGCAGTATAAAATTACAACGTGATTCTGTTTTAGTTTTCTTCTAGTAAATGATTATGAAAAAAGTATGTTCTCCAATACCTTTACAAAAAATAAATAGCATTACATAGTATAGATAAAGAAAACAAATTATTACCCCAAACCACATACATTCGTAACTAAGCAACTTGTTATAGAATAACAAAGTGTAAGCAAGCAAGGTAGTTTTCTCACCCAGTTTCTCTTTCTGGAAGGCAGCTGTGTGTGTTTACAAAGAAAGGAGTAATTAATTTATTATTTTTCTTTAAAAGTACTCTCATAAGAATCTTAAAAGAATCACAAATCTAAACTCTTATATTTAAAAAATCAGTCTAGGGGGCTGGAGAGATGGCTCAGTGGTTAAGAGCACTGACTGCTCTTCCAGAGGTCCTGAGTTCAATTCCCAGCAACCACATGATGGCTCACAGTCATCTGTAATGAGATCTGATGCCTTCTTCTGGTGAGCCTGAAGACAGCGACAGTATACTCATATACATAAAATAAATAAATCTTTTTTAAAAATCAGTCAAATCTACCTTCAGTCCTCAGAATGCATATCTAATCATCAGCAATTCTTAATAAACCTTATCAGGAAGCCGAAGGCAAAAATGGGCATAAGAAATCAATTATCATCAGTCCAGCCTCAGTGAGAGTCACATCAGCCAGTGCTGTCATTATTCTTGTTCCCTGACCATAAAGGGTCCGTAGCTTAACTAATAAGAGCGTGCTTTTCAAATTGTTCCCTAAGATTTTCTACATCAGAGCCAGTAGTAAAAACATCTCAGCCTATTTTCTTTTTTTAATAATAAAATTTAATTGTTAGAGAATTTTACAGAAATGTTCCATATAACAGTACAAATCAATACAGTATTTCTAATGAACAGTTTAGAACAAATACCAAAGTATAAATTGTGCATAAAATTTTATCTAGTAAACTTATTTCTAGGAATTTATGTTGACAAAAATATGTATGTACTGTGGGATATCTATCACAGTATTATATACAATGGTGAATTATGACAAACATGTCAAAATTAAGTACAGAATTAATAAATTATGAAATTACTTGTAGAAATTTCTATAATAATTTTTTCATATTTTATTTACATTTCAAATGTTTCCCCCTTTTTAGAATTTCTATAATAATTAAATGCTATTTTCTAGGCTAAAACTTTAGATACCAATATTATCATCATCTTATACTTTCACATTATAAATGTGATTAAAATAAATTAAATCACTTTGTATAAACATTTATGCAATTGGAAATTATTTCTGACAGATCAGCTCTTACAGTTTTATAGGCCATTCATTTTTTCTCCTTTGAAATGACAAAGGAAAGTTGATTTCAGTCAAAATAGCACACGTAACCTAATCTCATAAATCACACATTTAATGTTATTTGTTTTCAGTAGACTTTGAAAACCTTACTACTGTCACATTCAACTAGAAATAAACTGACAACTCCGGACTAAATTCAGAGAAAATAAATACTAGTCTTCTAAAATATACAGGACTCACCTCCCTAATGTGACCATAAAGTTCAAATACATCTAATGATCTCCCTTGAAGATATGTTAGCTTCACTCTGAGCAAAGAGCACCATTCCTTTGTGTTTCCCAAGGCCATTGCACTGAGACTCATCAGATACCTATAACACTTGCTCACCCTATTTTCACTAACAACTTTATTTCCCAAATGTCTTCTAAGGGTTGTTGGTGGCCATTGCTGACAATCTACATCTCTAAGTTCTTCTCTAGGGTGGTGATAGAATCATAGTCTGCTTCAGCAGCAATGTCTGAAAGAGATCAAGCACTATTATTGTGGGTACCAGAGACACTGTCCAGTGAGGGGCTGGAAGCCCCCTTAGAGTTTTCATAATTCTTAGATTAAGAGAGATGTGAGGGCAGCAAGCAGAGCAGAACTCCACAACAGCATGATGTCCTCAGGGCACATAGTCCTCGGGGCAGTGCCACACTGAGGCCCACCCATGTGGCTGTGGTAACTCGTGGGCTGCATTCCATAACTTCTAAAGCCCTTTGTCATTCCTCCTGCACAGCCCTCGACATCTTCCTATTAGCATATGTTAGTTATACACAACAACAAATTTCATGTTCATTCCCATAAGTGCACGATGTCTTTTGATCATATTTATTCCCTCCATTGTTCTATGGTTTTTCTCTTCCATTCTCTCCCCTTCCCCCTTTCCCAACTCCAAGAGTTGTACTTTTACTTACATGACCCTATGTTACCCTAAATCCCACTTTTGACAATCTTTGTATTTGTGAGCTTAGCTTATTTCAGATAATGTGATGATATCCAGTTCTACCCACTTTCCTGAAAATTACATGATTTTATTCTTCTTTATGACTAAATAAAACTCTTTGTGCATATATGGCACATTTTCTTCATCCATTCATGTGTTGATGGACAACCAGACTAATTTTAGAAGTTGCCTTTGAGACTAGAACTATGATAAACATGGACTGGCAGGTGTCTCTATTGCAAAGTAACTTTGAGTCTTTTAAGTGGGCAGTATAGTTGGGTCATATAGTAGTTCTAGTTTCAAGTTTTTGAGGAACTTCTGCACTGATTTCCATAGTTACTGTACCAGTTTAAATAGTGTGTAAGGGTGCCCCTCCCATACACACAGATATCTTTGCCAGCATTTGATGTTATTTATTTTCTTGAAGGTAGCCATTCTTACTTGGCTGAGATGGTGTCTCAGAATAGTTTTAATTTAATTTCAGAGAAATTTAATTTCTCTGATAAGGATGAACAGACAAACACACTTACTTGTGCTTCCTACTAAAACTACTGTCCCACAACATGAATGGGAAAGGAACATTGGGACTAACTTCTGTTCCCTGGACCTACTCAGCCACAGTGCTGCCTTAACTCATTCTGCCTTAGCTAAATTCCAGAGCTCTGCAAGGGATAGTCAGAGCAACTGAATCCCCTGGCTGCTACTACAGTATCTCAACTGGCTTAAGCTGAGACCAGTGCAGAGGCAGGAGTTTTACCCAAAGGAGTGGAATAAAGCAGGCTGTAGGGGAAAAAAAGAATGAAAGTGTCAAGTACCCATATCTTACAGTCAAGTTGAACCTACAAAACACACTCTCTCTCTCTCTCTCTCTCTCTCTCTCTCTCTCTCTCTCTCTCACACACACACACACACCTTTTAGTAATCAATTTACATTTTATATTAACTTAGCAAAAATAATTCCTCTTACGTTAGGCTATTGTTCCTGTGGCAAAAATATCTAAGAATATAAACTTAAAGAAAAATTGGTTTATTTTGGCTTATAGTTTCAGGTGATTGAGTCCATAGTCATTTGAGGAACCAGTCTTGCTCCTTCATATATCCTCCCAATCCCAGTGTCCTGTATTACCTCAGAAAACAACAGAGGCAAATGGAGGTGGTGAAGAGCAGAGAAAGAGGGGGAGGGGAGCAAAGGGAGAGGGAGATGAGCACAGACAAAATCCCCTTCTCCCTCAATGGGCTATTTAACTATGAATCATTGAGAACAGTAATCCACTAATGTAGTTATTGTATTCATGCTACAATCAGTCCTTATGTATCTTATCTCTGAACATTTCATTTGAGGACTAAGCCTTCAATATGTGAGTTTTTGTACAATATTTTATCAACAACTCTGGCTACAAAGAATATAAGACATAGTTTATTCTGGAGCTAAATATGGGTAACCATGGCCCAGAAACAGAAATTTAGGTTACCCCAAATACCATGTTCCATTGTGGAAATGGTTTCATCAAAATTATCTAGTAGCAGAGCAAAGGAAGGACATTAAAGTACACAGGTAGAAACATCAGGTAATCAGGTAGGTGTGTCAAAGCCCTCAGACGCTATCCTTTAATTTAGGGGTGGGGTGGCTTGGTTAGAAAACTAGTGCTCTGTTTATACATTTCAAAGGAAAACTAGTGCTCTGTCGGTGCAACCCAAATGATTTCCTAATGGTCACAAGGATGTTAGGTCCAGTACAGAGGAGGGCAATAAATGGCTATTTAGAGGGCAACATTCCAGACTCTCCACAATCACTGACATCCTAATCAGTTAATCAGCCTTGCAGAAGGCTCATTTAAAGGTGCAGTGTCTTTCCAGGAACTTTTGTTTACAAAAGCACAACATTCAGTTATTCTCTGACTGTGTGTGTGTCTCTGTGTATCTCTCTGTGTCTCTCTTCCCTCTCTTAGGTTAAAAGATAATACCCTATACTATATCTGAGACATTATTGTGGCCTGTGTTCATTGACCTAAAATGGATTCTGTATTGTTGACTGCTAACTGCTCATACACTAGTAACTGTTAACTGCCTATATCACCTCAAGAAAGAGAATGCGTCCTCAACTTCTTCCCCTGGCAATCTTAGGGCATTAGCTCACTGCCCACTGCTGCCAAATCACAGTTTTCACGCAACCACTTACTTTTCCTGTAATCTAGATAAATATAGTTTCCCACGTAGAACCTACTTTTTTAAGATTTACGTTTAAAATTTAATATAATTACATCATTTCCCATTTCTCTCTCCAACACTTCCTGTGTCCCACTCCTAACTCCTTCAAAAATTCACGACCTCATTTACTTTGTTATTGCTATATACATATATGCATAAATATCTAAATACAACCTGCTAAGTCCCCTTAGTGTTTTGTATGTATATGATTTCAGGGCTTTGTATTGGAGAACTAATTGAGGGTCTTTCTCTGGAGAAGACTAATCTGTTTCTTCACCCAGCAGTCCTTAGTTGCTTGTAATATTTTGTTTAGAGGTCCATGAGATTTTCCCTTCCTTGTCAGCCTGTCTGTTGATGTTCTCCAGGTTCAGGTTTCATTTTGACAACTATACTGTTGAGGTAGATATCATGCATGAAGCTTCTCTTCCATTTCTAGGAGTCAGTCTCACAGAATATTTTATGGTCCTCTGGTTTTTATGATCTTTCCACCCCTCTTGTGATAGTCCCTGAGCTTTAGGTTTGGGAGTTTATGCACCCACTGTGGCTGAGCATATATTCATAAGTCAGGAAGCTATTGTGAACACCTATAAAAATGTATCAGATATCTGCTTACTATAGAGATGGCAAACACTATAGCTTTAAAATGTCCCAAATTTTTGTTGTTTGGAGGGATCCTATGCTTATAGAGACCAGCTTTGCTACAGAGAAATAACTCCTAGATATATGAGCCATTGTCTTAGTCAGGGTTTCTATTCCTGCACAAACATCATGACCAAGAACCAAGTTGGGGAGGAAAGGGTTTATTCAGCTTACACTTCCACATTGCTGTCCATCACTAAAGAAAGTGAGGACTGGAACTCAAGCAGGTCAGGAAGCAGGAGCTGATGCAGAGCCAAGAAGGAATGCTGCTTACTGGCTTGCTTGCTTCTCCTGGCTTACTCAGCTTGCTCTCTTATAGAACCCAAGGCTACCAGCCCAGGGATGGTACCACTCACAAGGGGCCCTCCCCCCTTGATCACTAATTGAGAAAATGCCTTACAGCTGGATCTCGTGGAGGCATTTTCTCAACTGAAACTCCTTTCTCTGTGATATCTACAGCTTGTGTCAAGTTGACACACAAAACCAGCCATTACAATTGACCTCTTGACCTCTTGTCAATTTGACACACAAAAACATCATCATTAAGCCTCGACCCTTACTTTCTTATTCATCCCCAAGATGGATCAGCTGGATCTCATGGAGGCATTTTCTCAACTGAAACTCTTTGTGATAACTCCAGCTTATGTCAAGTTGAGACACAAAACCAGTGAGTCCAGCCATATTCCTGATTACTCCTCTGGATTCATCTTTCCATACTTGTTGCTCTTACTTGATAAGAGGCAACTTAAGAAAATGGACTTAATTTGGCTCACAGTTTAAAGGGATACAGTAGGAAGATGGTGAGGAAATGGGTTACAGTGACTATAGTCTAGAAGCAGAGGTGACTGTCACTGTTCAGCCAGATTTCTCCTTTTTATTCAGCCTGGAACCCACATGAAGGATGGGTCTTTCATCCTTAGTTAATACTCTCTAAAAACAAAATATCTATTCATGATGGCTAAAAAGTTATTCTGCTCATGTCAAGCTTGCTGAAGCTTACTGAATTTACTTAGGGTTACTTAGAGGAGCATGGGCAAGTTATAGACAACAGCAACACTGAGGAAAATGCCCCACATCCTCCCTTAGCAACTGTTAACTACCTATGTAACCTCAGAGTGAGGAAGGTATAGTTAGCCCCTTCCTTCTAGCAACCATTAACTGCCTATATATTTTGATGGTGGGTGAACTCAAACCTTAACTTCAGTTAATGGGCTCAATCTTATTAAGTCTCTTAACAGGCATCATATCCATGTCATACTTGGAGGAGATCATTCCACAGCACCCCAACTTCTTCCACTTCTATTCTTTAAGTCCCCCATTGCACAGTATTCTCTGGACCTTTGAATGGAGTGATATGGATGTCCCATTAGGGTTGAGCACTCAAAATCTCTGTGAGTTTTATGCTAGCCTGATCTACAAGGCAAGTTATAGGATAGCCAGTGCTACATAGAGAAACCCTGTCTCAAACAAAACAAAACAAAACAAAACAAAACAAAAACCCACAAGAAAAACTCACTTATTCTAAGTACTTTGACAAGTTATGAGTCTCTGTTTATTGCAACAGGAAGCTTTTCTGACAACAGATAGCAGAAATAATCTTAAGTATGAAGACAAATATTTGAAATACAATTTAACAGGTACATAATGTCAATTCAGTCAAACAGTAGTTTTACCAATATAAACCATGTTCTCCTCTGCCATGGGATTTTGACTAGGCTTATAGTACCAGATGTGATTTCCATACTGTGGGACAGGTCTCAAATTCCAACAGAAAGTAGTCTGTGTGCCAATAATAGCCATGGCACTCTTAGAGCAACAGGTGCATCTTGCCTGTCATGTTGGCAGAGTATCACACAAGAGCCGAAAACTGAATATAGCTGCTGGGTTTGTATGCCAGCAGTTTTCAAAGCTCTTTCTAGTACTATGAAAGCCTGTTGGCAGAAAGGAAGTTTTCAGCTCAATGTTAGCCTGATTTTTCCATGTCATGTAGCAAAGTAATGACCTTCAGCAACAAGGTCTTACAGACTATTTCTGGTGGTAGCCAACAGCAGTGACAACAGACTGTATTGATTTGGGTGGTTTGGGGACTTTTCTGGCCAACAAGTCTTAGGGATGTAGACATTCCAGGCACTGGGATTTTCTTATAGCTTCTGGGAGCCTATGTGGACTGGCATTCTTTAGGTGCACTTGCATGTCTTTCAGATTCTTTTCAAAGTAGAACACTCAAATTAGCATTCTATAAGCTATGAAATGAAACCTTTTCTTACAAAAAGTGGGCAGGCTTCTTGAAGGCCTACCACCCATCATTCCAGTCAAATTCTAGTTGACCTCAGGAGTCAGAGGCTAAAAGAATACAGAAGAAAAATCTTAGTAATGATGACAGGAGACAGAAACTTGTCAGGCAGTTAGGTGGGGACCTCAGAAACAGACGATTCTTTCTTGGCCAGAAGACAGCAATGTCCTTGGTTCTATATTGGCAGTTTTGTTCTGGACAGAGACCAGAAATTCCAGAAATGATTCAGGCAGAGGAGCCCGTTCACAACCTTTTGTTGTTGTTGTTGCACAGAAACCTAATGAGCACAGCAGCCTGGAAGCTATGTGTTATCAGACACTTCATTGGTGCTTCAAGATGTATATCAGAAACCAGTCTAGTCACCAGGATGGGGAAATGCATGGACACCTCCTGGGCATCTGTGGTTGAACCAGCTGGTCCAACCAGGCCAATATTGATATCTCAGCCAAGAAATTTTAAGGGCAAAATTACTTCCTTAGTGAAAAAGCATATCTTACCCTTACACAAAAACCACTTGTATTAGTCAGAGTTCTCTAATAGTTATATCATGTTAAGCATATTTATGATCTGGTTAGATCTGGTTATTGTTTTCATTTGGACATGAGATATGATTTGTGTCAAATTGACAAGGGGTGGATTGTGATGGCTATTCCCAGTTGTCAACTTGACTATATCGGGAATGAACTACAATCCAGATATAGTCAAGTTGTCAACCGGGAATAGCTATCACATACCTCAGTGGTAATCCTCTTTTGGGGCCCCCTACTCTTTTACCTCAGAGACATACTATTTCTAGCAACCTTCTCTTGGGGCCTATCCTGCTATAAGAGAGCCCTGCTTGCTTGCTTTCTATAATGAAACTTATTTTTAAATATTTTATTTTATTTCACTTTATAGTTTAAAATTTATATACAATATATTTTGATCATATTCTTTCCCATCCTCAACTCCTCCAAGATAACCCCACTCACCTAACTTCTTGTTATTTTTCTACCTAAAACGAAAAGCCCAAATCAAACCAAAAGCAGGAACATACATACAAAAAAATGGAGACCATTTTGTGTTGGCCAACCACTCCTGACCACGAGACCTGACCTTTAGTGTGGTTGATATACACAGTATCATTCCATTGAAGAAAAATGATTTCCTTCTCCCAGAAGCTATCAATCACAATTTGCCTTTCGATTAAGTAAAACTTTGTACCCTCATCACCTTCTCTTGGGATTCTGTCTGGTTTGAACTTGTGTAGGTTTTGTGTATGCTGTTACAGTCTCTGTGAGTTCATTGTGGATCTGCTGGATCGGTCCTGTTATGTCTGGAAAATGCTGTTTCCTTAATTTTTTTAACCACTTCTCACTTTTACAATCTCTCTGCAGCTTCTTCCAAATCAATCTCCAAAGCTTTGAGGAAGGAGAGCAGTATGACATCTCATTGAAGACTGTGCTTGTACTGCACTTTATGCATATTGTCCAGCTGTGGATCTCTGTGGATTCTCATCTACTGCAGGGAGAAGCTTCTCTGATGAGAGCTGAGCAATGCTGTGCTCTATGGGTATAGCAATGTGTCATTAGGAGTCCTTTAGCAAACTAAGAAATAGTACTAGGTTTTCCCCTAGGTCCATGATCTATGCGTTCTCAGATACTAGGCCTTATTATCAGTGCCAGGTGTGGGTTCCCTTTCATAAAATGGGCCTTGAATCTAATATTTCTTTTATTTTAAAGATTTATTTATTTATTTAATGCATGTAAGTACACTGTCACTGTCTTCAGACACACCAGAAGAGGGCATCAGATCCCACTACAGATGGCTGTGAGCCACCATGTGGTTGCTGGGAATTGAACTCAGGACCTCTAGAAGGCAGTCAGTGCTCTTAACCGCTGAGCCATCTCTCCAGCCTCTGAATCTATATTTCAAAGGTGGTTGGTTACTCCCATAGCACTTGTGCCTCTATTGTACTCATGGATTTATCTTGCTGGGAGGTTGCTTTTCTTCTCCCAAACTGTTTATAATACCTTCCAGCACTATGAATACCAGCATTAGTTTGTAGAAGTGAAACTTCTTAGACACACTCTTTAGAGTTTAAAAACCTCATGTGGACATTTCTGTTTGAGACAAAGGACTAGGAGCCACTGACTCTATGGAGATCTTGGTGACTTGTAAACACCCAGAACTCTAGTCCTTGGCTTAAGCCCACTCAGGACAAGAAAATTTCCATCGTTCTTAAGGATTCTGACTCCCAAGCCCCATTTAATTTTGGTGCATTGGCTAAGAAGAGGGAGGAGGAAAGGGTTGAGCACATTGAGCACATATCCCTTTCTTTCCTGCTTTAATTTATCTTATTTTCCTCTTCATTGCTAAGCTTTTACCCTCACTTCTGTTTTCCACCTACGGTGCCATAAATAGGCTAAAGAAGAAAGAACATTTGCTTATCATCTCCTTCCTGGCCTTTAGAGATATTTTCGTTTTCTATATCTTTGTATTTCTCTAGATTATAGGGGTTTAAATTAAGGTAGGCATGTCATCAGCCTCAGTTGCATGTCTTACTAGCTACATGAAAGGCCATGAAACTGATGGCATAGCCTGCTTCCAATCCTATTTCACACTTGTTTCTATGAATGCAATATATTCTCTAGTTTATCAGCCATTTTAGGGACCATACCATATTTATATGGCAGACTCCACTCATCAAGGATGACTGCCAGTCCATACTGTAAGTGTTGCAGTTCTGAAGGGAAAGGCTTCCCCTACAGAAGTTGTCCTCCACCTGCCTGGAAAGTTTCCCTTGTGAAAGTGTAACAGCTCTGCTCAGGCAGGGGAAACTTTCCCCAGTGAAAGCATTATAGCTCTGCTTGGAAAAGTATCCTGTCAGTCAGGAGCCAAGGTGTACAACAAGGGCACACTGCACAACAAATGTCACACAAATGATTTATTGGGAAAGAAACATTCAGGAGATCCTCCTGGATGCTTCTGATTGGGAGAAAAGTGTTAAAGAACTGGGCAGAGCATAGGGTTTATGTAAAGTTTCTTGGGGGTTGAGGGGGCAAGCTTTTAAGGGTGGCCTGAGATTGGAGGGATTATGTGACCTAACAATTACAGCTCTTAGAAAATGACCATTACGGTCCTTAGGGAAGTCTGGGGGCAGGGCCAGGCCACTTTCCTGCCTTGGCAGTTACAGCTGTTCTAGCTTGGCCTGAAGAGCTCCAGCAGCCAGGCCTGGCCACTTGCTTCCATTGTTTACAAAGTATATGAAGTTTACAAAGGGAGTCCAGGGAAGCTTGAGATGATATGAACAGCCAGCACATATCACATAGACAGTGACAGACATCCTAGAATTCTTCATAACAGACACTCCCATTTTCAGATGGAATGGTCAGAGTTGTAAATCTTTTCATCCATTACAAGAGCAATGCAAATACCTACTGCAGCAGAAAGGCATGTCAGTTTATATCACATGAGAATCAATTGCTTCTGAATGTGCTAAGTTTAGCTTTAATTATATGTCTCATCATCCACAACAGAAATGAGGCAAGTATTCCTCTAAAACTCATCTTCTCTGTTTTGGTACCAAGTGTTGTGTTAACTCTTCCTAGAGAGATGAACAAATGTCTGTTTACCCCAGATAGAGCACCAATGACAGGCAAAGAAATGATTCCTAACTTACTGGACCAGTGAATTTAGTTGGTATTACTTATGGGGGTACAGGGCTATCCCAATAAAAAAATATGTCTCTCACTCTCCCCTAGCAACTGTTAACTGCCTACATATTTTCAGGAACAGGAGAGCTCATGAGCCCCTCCCTCCAACAACTTTAACTGTCTAGAACAATGTGATTCTCAACCTTCCTAGTGCTGTGACCCATTAATACAGTTCCTCGTATGGTGACCCCCCCAACCATAAAATTGTTTTTGTTGCTACTTCATATAATTTTGCTACTACTACAAATCATAATGTAGATATCTGTGTTTTGCAACATCTTTTGGGGATCATGACTCACAGGCTGAGAACTGCAGGAATCTCCAGAGAAGCCTTGTGAGTCTCTCCTCCCAGCACCTGCTAATTGCCTATATATGTCTTGGGGTTGGGCCTTGTGGACCTATCCTCCTTCCATGATAGAAAGCAAATGGGCCCAGTCTTGTGCAGGTCCTGTGGTTAATCACACCAGCTGATATTTTAAGAGGGCAATGGTCACGCCATGCCTGGAGGACAGCATTCTATAACAACCTCAGGAACATACCCAGAGATTTACCTTATTACTGTGTTTGATGGTACTTAATCCAATCAAGGTGACAATAAAAATTATCCATGACATTTTCTTTTCTGGAAGGTCTCTCAGCCTATTCTTTTGGTGGTGGCCACTATTCTGGAACATGCCTTCCTGGGAGGAGTTTTTGATCTGCTACAACTTGTTCAAGTAAAGCTTATTATATGTTACTGCCTTCAACATACCTGTCTCTTCCCTGATCCTTAAAAACTTACTGCAGAACCCAAATAAAGCAAATATTTCTACTATGTATTCTTTAATATGCTTTGTAATTTCAGTTGTGGTGTGTAACCTGAGTCCATGATCCATTCTCACTCTTTTGTTTTCAAAGACTTAGTCTTACTTAAATTTTTTTTAAAAAAAATCATGTGTATGCATGAAGTGACCAAATTTAGGGAGCTAATGAACAGCAGAAGACTAAAGCTACGAACATGGACTTATGTCAGAAGGTTTGAGAAAGAATTGTGTGCTGCTGCTGTCTACTCTCCCAACAAAGAACCATGTGAAATGGACCAGTTCATCTGCTTCCTCATGATAATTATCTTATTCTCTACATGTACTTCCATGTCATAATGTAGCCCTCAAATATACACAAGTTATTTAACAAATGATGATGATGATAAGTGTATGCATGCGCATGAGTGAGGGTAAACCTGAATGTATGCATCTATGAGACCTGAACAGGGTGTTGAATCATCTGGAGCTAGAGTAATAGGTAGCTGTGAGCCACTGTGGGAACTGTAGGAGTAGTATGTGCTCTTAACCTGAAACACTTCTCTAGTGCATTTTCTATATATCAAAAGTATGTATCGAAACTTAGAGTTTGCATATGGACACCCAGAAGCTATAGACTCAGCTGATACAAAGTCTAGTCTTTCTCTTGCAATATCACTTTGTATCTTTTTTATAATCAGTTCTTCATATGTATGCTATTACATGTAGGTATATTTATAGGCTCTACTGTACTGATACATTTCTATTATGTTATTTTCACACTCTCTTGATTATGGTGACTTTATAATAAGTTTTGTAATCTCTTTAACTTTGTCCTCCTTTAAAAGTTATCTTCTTTTATACTTATGTGTGGATGTGAACATTGTCTTCTGCAATTTCCTATTTGTGTAATATTTTACACTTCTGAGATTTTGATTAGGACTAAATTTGGTTCATATATGAGGAGAATTATGACTTTCCTGACAACTGAATGAGGCATAATTCAATGAGGCACAAGTCTCCTTTAATTTAGTTCTCCCTAAGTTGATTTCCACAATGCTTTGTAATCTATGGTGTCCAGAGTTTCTAAGTATTTTATTAGGTTTATCCCGTGTTTGTTCACTGTAGACTTGAGAGTAAGAATCATGAGAAAAGTTATTTCAATCAAGAGTCTTGTAGACCAAATTGGCTTGTTGAAATGACAATGATTGTCATGATGACTTTAATTAAGGCGGAAAGAGATGCCCACTATGAGTGATGTCATTTCCTGAGCAGGAGATTCTGGATGGTGTAAGCGTGGAGAAATCTAGTAGAGCAGGAGTGTGGCTGCATGAATTGATTACACTCTGTTATTGACTGTAGGTGCAATGTGAATAGTTGCTTCAAGTTTCTGCTGCCTTGATTTCCCTGCAATGATGGACTGTAACCTAGAACTGTGACCCAAAGGAACACTTTCCCCTTTAGGTTGCTTTTTTTGATTTATTAATTGACTGATTGATTGATTGTGGATGAAAGAGATTTTATATGTATAGTCTTCTGCATAAGAGTTCCTCAGTAAATG
The DNA here is from genome assembly GCA_019843965.1 of Rhynchomys soricoides. Classification (NCBI taxonomy): domain Eukaryota; kingdom Metazoa; phylum Chordata; class Mammalia; order Rodentia; family Muridae; genus Rhynchomys; species Rhynchomys soricoides. The sequence goes on from JADRCH010007280.1 coordinate 554,464, forward strand.
CTAATTCAATAAAGCTAGACAGTCATATTTACTTAGTCATGTGGTTGTGAACAGTCTATTTCACTGCTTAATTAATAAAAAGTTCTTCTGCATGTTAAATCACATACATCTCTTCCAAAAGGGCTTATCAAACAGGGCTGATTAACAGGTAATCTAAGACAATCCACTTATAAAGACCACCAGAAGACCTTTACTTTATCTGCATTTATTTTATGCTGAACTTATTCCCATGCCATGAGTTTTTTTGTTTCTTCAGTTTCTTCCCGGGGTATCTTTTTCTTCTGTGCAATCTCCTCTTCTGGCTTTGGAACAATCTGTTCCTTCTCCGTGAGAACCATTTCAATGTGGCAGGGAGAGCTCATGTATGTACCCTACCATGAGCTCTGTAGGTTCGTCAGCGCATATTAGGTGTCTTGTTTACCTGGATGGGGTCAGTGACTAAAGAATCTACATCTAAATCAAGTTCAGCATTACTCTCTGCATTTTTAAGCATGTGCAGCAAAAATTCAGCACTCTTTTTTGGTCACTGTCCCTGCGTCCAGCCCCACTGTTTGGCCTGGGCACACCTACCGACTCCACCATTATACCGCTGGAGTGGCACACATTGCTCCTTTAAAGTGACACCCTTTAGATACTTGGTAGCTTTGTGGATATGCATTCCCTTGATGCCCTGGGTCTGAACCCAACAGTCTTTCTGTTGTAATTTCCTGCATGAAAACAGACAGCACAACTTCTGGCACACAGATTTCTAGCTTGTAATTGTGATCTGGACTAGATTTTCCAGACCATCAACTCGATTCAGTTAAGTCTGAAGCTTAAAGGCTGTGAATTCAGACTGGAAACAAGGCCAAGGGAACCTCAATGAGTGAGGGGCAAAGGATTGGTATGAGAAAGTTCCCTACTGGTAAGAACAATTCATATCTCCACAGAGATTTATTTAACTATGGCCATATCACCATGGATGATGTGCCCCCCTTTCTCTGTGGAAGACTGCTAGGGAACAGAATGTACCACTTGCAATGGGCCACCATGAGAAGCATGGTCAGTGTTGGTTTGGAAGTGCTAAATAGATGCTCGAGTCCTCCAACAAGACTACACATCTTTCTTACCCACACGGTACTCAGGATGATATTCTGTGCCTTTAAGACCTCTCCCTCCTGGGTGTGGTCACTCATTTGGGAGGGGTATACATAAGTCAGTTCAGGAAGGCTAAGGTAGATTGCTGTGAGTCACTACCACAGGGAAGTCAGCTTCTAAGCTGCCTGCACCTGATATAGAAGACAAACAAAAGAGTCCAAATATCTATGACGGAATAAATATCAATCCTACAAAGAGGAAGGCCTGCACTGAACTGAAGCAGAAAACCATGGTGAGCTGAGCTACACAAGTTTTTCTGTTGTTGTCCTTGAATCCTGCCCTCAAATATTCTCTCTATCCCTCACTTGCCCAGCACACACACACACACACACACACACACACACACGCGCGCGCGCGCGCATGCACCTGACCACTTCATTTCCTATTAAGTTCCTGCTTCTGTCTCTCCTCCATCTTATTCAAAACCTAAGCCTTTCTGGTTTCTCTCTGTGGCCTTTCTAGGTGTCCAGGCAGCCTGTAAAGAAGACAAAGGTGGAAAAGTCAAAAAGTGCCCCGAATCAAGGCACTTTGGAGATGAAGTCTAGTATTAGAAGGCCACTTTGGAGTGGCCTTCTAAAACTAAGGCCACTGCATTGAAAGCCAAGAAAGGAAGGCCAGCAAAATCCTGCCCACATCACTGCAAGAAGATCTATGGACAGCCAAGTGACTGAGGAGGACTCCACCTCCTCTGAGGGGGGAGTAGATAAAAAGCTAGCTGGGCTTGGTCAGATTTCCAAAAACATCTCTGAGATCTCACCTTATACTGGGCAGTGGTCAGCTACAAAGTAAATTATTATACCAACTAATATTCAAACATGGTAAAAATAAAATCAAGACCACAAGTAAATGTTTGTGTCTGTGTTCCCTGATGGTGGGGAGGGAAGAAACAAGTGTGTGGGAAAGGAGAGAGTCATGGATTCATGGGGCAGAGTGGTCAGAATGATTGTTCCAATTGCATCAGTCTTCTCAGTTTGAGAAGGGCCAGGTTAAGACATAGAGCTGATCCTCAACACCCCAGGAAAGATGGCCAGATGGCCATGAGAATGAATGGAAATCTGCAACTGTAGGGGGAAGGTGGGGGACATCTTGAGGACATGCCAGAGACCTGGGATAGGGAAGGTGCTGAGAATCAATGGGGGTAAACTTAGCTGGGAAACACAGCACTGGGGATATGGAACCTGAAGAAGCCACTTCCTGTAGCCAGGTAGGAACACCAGTGGACAGATACAGACAACTACCTACCCACAAAACTTTTAACCCAAAATTTGTCCTGTCTAAAAGAAATGAAGGGATAGGGGATGGAGCAGAGACAGAAGAAAAGACCAACCAATAAGTGGCCCAACTCGAAACTAATCCCATGGGCAAGCACCAATCCTTGACATTATTAATGATACTCTGTTATGCTTGCAAACAGGAGCCTAGCATAACTGTTCTCTGAGAGGTTCCACCCAGCAGCTGACTCAGACAGATGGAGACACCCACATTCAAATAGTGGATAGAGCCTGGGGACTCATATGGAAAAATAGGAGGAAGGATTGTGGGCCAGAAAGTGGGTAGAAACTCCACAGGAAGACCAACAGAATCAACTAATCTGGACTCTTGAGGCTCTCAGACTCTGAACCACCAACCAAAGAGCGAGCCCAGGCTGGACCTAGCCCCTCACCCCCAATATGTAGCAGATGTGCAGCTTGGTCTTCACGTGGGTCTCAAACAACTGGACAGAGGCTATCCCAGAAGCTGTTGCTTGTCTGTGGGCTATGTTCTTCTAGTTGGGCTGCCTTGTCTGGCCTCAGTGGAAGATGATGTGCCTAGGCCCGAAGATACTTGATGTGCTAGGGTGGGGCATACCTGGGGGGGTACTCTCTCAGAGGAGAAGTGAAGGGGGAATGAGGGAAGGATTGTGGGAGGGGGTGACTGGGAGGTAGGATATCGATCAGGATGTTAAGCGAATAACAATAATGACATGGAGCTGAAGACAGAAATGTCTCCTGGAACATTTTGTTCCACAGGGGAAAGAGAGGATGCTATTTCTGTGTGTTAATGAAGAGCCATGAAGCTCACTGGGGTGGGATGTTGTATGCGCAGCAGTAGCCTTCTCCAAAGCAATACCCCAGTAATGGCTTCTAGGACACTTGTTTTGTATTTGTTGCTTCCAATACTAAGATCGTAGGCAATGAAAGCCTCCCAGAAGAGCCACCATCTTATCATCATCATCAATAGCACACAAATAATGATATTTGAATGTTCTATATCCAACACTGATTTGGCCACTTTCTTGGTAAGACAAATTGTAAAGGAGAAACTGGCTTCCAAGGATGTGCAAGTGGGAGTGGTCCATTTTATTCTTGGTGCAGGCAGTGAGGGGAGTACACTTGCATATTTGTATTAAGAACCAACATAAGATCATTTATTTATTTTTTTATTGTTTTGGGAAGGAAAGGGTTTATTGAGCTTACACTTCCATGCAGCTGTTCATCACCAAAGGAAGTCAGGACTGGAACTCAAGCAGGTCAGAAATCAGGAGCTGATGCAGAGGCCATTGGAGGGATATTATTTACTGGCTTTCTTCCTTTGGCTTGCTCAGCTGGCTTTCTTATAGAGCCCAAGACTACCAGCCCACAGATGGCACCACCCACAAGGGGGCCTCTTCCCTTGATCACTAATTGAGAAAATGCCTTACAGCTGGATCTCATGGAGGCATTTTCTTTTCTTTTCTTTTTTTTTTTTTGGAGTTTCCTGATTTTTTTTTTCATATTTTATTTACATTTCCAATGTTTCCCCCTTTCCAGATCTCCCGTTTGGAACCTCCCCATTCCCTCCGCCCTCCCCCTGCCTCTATGGGGATATTCTCCAACTCACCTCCCCACCCCACCCCCCACCCACTCTCGTCTTTCCTCCTTGTCATTCTCCTATACTGGGGGATATAACACCCTCAGGCTCAAGGGCCTCTCCTCCCCCTGATGTCTAACAAGACCCTCCTCTGCAGTCTTTGTGGCCAGCACTATGGGTCCCTCCATGTGTATTCTTTAGTTGGTGGATCAGATATGTTCAATATCCTTAGTCATCAGGGAAATGCAAATCAAAACAACCCTGAGATTCCACCTCACACCAGTCAGAATGGCTAAGATCAAAAACGCAGGTGACAGCAGATGTTGGCGAGGATGTGGACAAAGAGGAACACTCCTCCATTGCTGGTGGGAATGCAAGTTGATACAACCTCTCTGGAAATCAGTTTGGCTGACCTTCAGAAAATTGGACATAATACTACCTGAGGACCCAGCTATTCCACTCCTGGGCATATACCCAGAAGATGCTCCAACATGTAATAAAGACACATGCTCCACTATGTTCATAGCAGCCATATTTATAATAGCCAGAAGCTGGAAACAACCCAGATGTCCCTCCACAGAGGAATGGACACAGAAAATGTGGTACATTTACACAATGGAATACTACTCAGCTATTAAAAACAATGACTTCATGAAATTTGTAGACAAATGGATGGATCTTGAAAACATCATTCTGAGCCAGGTAACGCAGTCACAAAAGAATGAACATGGTATGCACTCACTGTTAAGTGGTTATTAGCCTAAAAGTTTGAAATACCCAAGAGTCACTTCGCAGGAACAGTAGTTCTGAGTACAAGGTCCCAGATGGAGGAGTTGTAGAAGAGACTGAAGGAGCTGAGGGAGTGTGCAGCCCCAGGGAGGTAGCAACACCGGCAACTGGCCTGACCCCCTATACTTCTGGAGACTGATCCACCAACAAAAGATCATTTATAAAATTTCTATGCCTCTCACCAATAATAAACTGAAAAGATTTGCAAACATATATAATGTATTAGTCATGATACTGTCCTTGACACAAGGACATTTGTGGTGATTTCCATCACCACAGGGACCCTTCATACTGTCTTTTAAAAACACATTCCTTAACCTGCTTAACCTCCTCGATATCCTTGATCTGTTTCTCATTTTTATACTTCTGTCATTTCAAAAATAGTATTCCTTTTATAGAGACCACTAGGTGTTGTAAAGTCTTTGCTATTGGCACATTTTAATTTATACACACACACACACACACACACACACACACACACACACACACAGAGAGAGAGGGGGGGGTATCTGATTTACTGTGCATATAAAATTATAAAAGAAGAGCTTGTTTCTCTTTATTGCTGAACAATATTCCTAGGGATGGTTGTACATGGGGTTTGGTCTCTTCTCTAACTCTCTAACTACTGAAGGACATTTGGCACATACAGAACTTTTTGTGAATATCAGTTGCTGGTTTTCAGCTACTAAGAATTTTGGGTTTAAATTCATTTAAATTTTTTAATTTATCATATATATTATATAAATAGTGTGTGCGCACACGTGTGTGTGTGTGTGTGGTCTGCATGTATGTATGTGCACCATGTGCATGCCTTGTGCACACAGTCATCCGAGGTCATCTGATCATTGGAGTTACAGTTGTGAGCTGCCATGTGGGTTCTGGGAATTGAACTTAGGTCCTCTGCAAGAGCAATGAGTACTCTTAGCCACTAAGCCATCTCTCTAGTCCTAGATTCACTTTGATCGAGTTCATTAATGGTATACTTTTAGATTTACAGAAAACCTAGCACTTACTTTGGTTCTTCCATGTCTTTTTATGAGTTGGTAAATCATCGATCATCTCCTTTGTGTTATTAATATTTTATTGTATAGAACTAATGTAGTTTGCAATTCCACTCACCCACTGAGGATCTTCTGTTAGCTTCTGAGGTTTGCTCCAGGTATTAAGGAATCAGAACAGAGAAATTAAAGGACATATTGGCCAGGCTTAGTGAAAAATGACCGCAATCTCAGTGTTCTGAAGGCTGAGATTGGAGGATCTTGAGTTTGAGGCCAACCTCAGCTTAAAAAAAAAAGGCCCTGTCTTAAAAGAAGGCCAGGAGTAGGAAGAAAAGGGGAAAGAGGAGAGGGAGGCCTGCAGAACTGTTTATACTTGCAGCAACTTTGCACATAGGAGCATAGCATTGGAGAAAGCTGGCTTTGAGGAAGACTAACCAATGAGGCGCATCAGAATCTTGTAAAACTCATTTCAAGCCAAATGTAGTGACTCAAGCCTGTGAAGCCAGAACTTGGGAGGTGGAGGAAGGAAGGTAGGAGGATTACCAACTCCTGACCAGGCTGGTCTGCATACAGAATGAGGCCCTGTCTCAGAAAAACCCTGTACAAATCTTCTCCAGTGTACCTTCAGTGCCCTCTACTGACAAGGATTTACATTGTGATTTTGGTCGCAGAGTAACCACAAAGCCTTACTTCAGCTTTGAGAGTGCTTAAAGAAGGGAGCATTTGGAGAAGAGATGCAATTACATGGTGTAGCATCACTTGCACGTTTAGAGGTTTTAGAAGCCACACTAAGATATTAGTGTTTTGATTTTCCAAACCACTTGATGACCGACTTCCTTCTCTTAGGCACTGCCTCTACAAGTATAGGGGCAAAGAAAAAGTCCTTCTGACCAAACTCCACAAATAAAATGATTGCAGAAGAAGCTGATTGTGATAGTTAGCCCCTTACCCAGGTCAACCTGACACAAACCAGGGTCATCTGGAAGGAGGAAGATTCTCTTCTATCAGATTGGCCTGTAGGCAAGTCTGTAGGTTTTTTTTTTTTTTAATTAATGATTGTGAGGGGTGCAGACCCAGGTCACTGCCCCTGAGCAGTGGTTCTGGATAGTATACAAAATCCGTCTGGGCAAGCCATGAAGAGCAAACCAGTGAGAAGTGTTCCTTTGATGACCTTTGGTTGAATGAGCTGAATTTGGTTGCAGCCCCATGGAGGGAGCAACAGTGTCAACTGGCCTGACCTCCTGATGCTCCTGGAGACTGGATCATCAACCAAAGAATACACATGGAGGGACCCATGGTGCTGGCCACATATGTGGCAGAGGACGGTCTTGTTAGCCATCAGGGGGAGTAGAGGCCCTTGGGCCTGAGGGAGTTAGATGCCCCAGTATAGGAGAATGCTAAGGAGGGAAGACCAGAGTGGGTGGATGGGGGAATACCCCCATAGAGGCAGGGGGATGTGGAAGAGGATAGGGAGGTTCCAAAGGGGAGATCTGGAAAGGGGGCAACATTTGAAATGTAAATAAAGTATCAAAATAAATAAATAAATAAAAATAACCAAAAAAAAAATTCAGGTTAGTTAGACTGCAATTCACAGAACCAAAGAAGCCAGATAAAGGGAAATAAAATAGATATCCAGTGTGGATGGAGGGAGGGAACTAGGAGAGAGAGGGAAGGGAGGGGAGTCGGTAGGGAGAATCACGTGTAGGGAAAACAGGGATAATAGAATAGAAATAGGCAGTGGGTGGGCAGGGGGCATCTCTAAGACCTGTTGTCAGAAGCCATCATAGGACAAGCTAATAGTTAGCAGGTGATCTTCCTGAAATGATTTCACCTCCAATTAAAATCTATGATGGAACTTTGGTCAGAGACCTGGAAAGGAGAGGACGTCCCAGGGAGTCTATGGAGGTGACTCTAACTGAGACTCCTAGCAGTGGGGGATATGGATCCTGAAGTGGCCACTTCCTGTAGCCAGGCAGGACCTCCAGTGGAAGGGGTAAGGACACCAACCCATCCACAAAACCTTTGACCCAAAATGTGTCCTGCTTACAAAATGTGCAGGGATAGAGATAGCGCAGAGACTAAGGGAATGGCCTGTTGTGGATGGCCCTGGAGCTGTTTGTATTCTGCTAATTCTGCCCTCCTGGGAGGGGTTTCAGACAAGGAGTGAGTTATATACTCATGTGACTTCTTGTGAACCAATCCCCTAATGAATAAAGGAGCCAATCACTGGGCGAGGAGGAGGGACTTCAGGGTTGGAGAGAGGAAGAGAGGAGCAGGAGAGAGAGAGGTGCCTTTTGGAATGGGGACAGCAGATAGGTAAGGTATAGCTAGTAGAGTCTCCTGGTAAAATGGTGGATCCACAAAGATTTGCCACCAGAGGAAGCAGATTTTGATGAGGCTTACAAGATTAGGCTTTTAGTTGATGCACTCAGAGACTGAATTACTATCGCTTCTGAGCTAAGTTTGTCTTGTGTTTTCCTTCACACAGCAGCTTGTCTGGGTTCCAGAGAGAAAGGTACAGAGGCAAAGTGTGGGTTTGCCTGATATGCACCATAGAGGCTGTGGGGGCATTGAAGCATGGGGCTGGTGTGGTAGTGACCTCCCATGGGGAACCTAGTAAGCTGGGTGGGTGGAGAGATCATGGAGCTCTGAGCCAGAGCTGGTCAGCCATTGCTGGCCAGTGCATGGCTGGCCAGCCCGCTGGGGCTGAGAGAATCAGGGCAGAGTTTGGGAACATGTTATATACCTTCTTTTTAATAATTCCTGTGACAATGGCCAACCAATGTCTGGCTCAACCTGAGATGCATTCCATATGAGAGCCAATCCCTGACACTATTAATGGTACTCTGTTATGTTTGCAGACAGGAGACTAGCATAACTCTCCTCTGAGAGGCTCCACCCAGCAGCTGACCAAAACACATACAGAGACCCACAATCAGACATTAGATGGATCCCAGGGAATCTCGTGCAAGAGTTGGGGAAAGGAGAGAGGATAGGGACTCCACAGGAAGACCAAGAGAATCCACTAGCCTGGACCCTGGGAGGCTGAGACTAAACCACAGACCAAAGAGTGAGCACAGGCTAGACTTAGGCCTCCTGCACATATGTAGCAGATGCAACTCTTGGTCTTCATGCAGGACACCAACAACTGAAGTGGGGGCTATCCCTGACTCTGTTGCCTGTGTGGACCATATTCTCCTAGCTGGGAAGCCTTTTCTGGCCTCAGTGGGAGAGGATGTGCCTGGTTCTATAGTGACTTGATGTGCCATGGTGAGGATAAGGGCTTCTTCCTTCTTAGAAGAGAAGGTGAGGAGAGAATGAGGGGATGATCTGCGTGAGGGGTACTGAGAGGGTGGAGGTGTTGATTTGGGGATGTAAAGTGAATAAATAAATAAATCAGGTTAGTTTCTTTTAGACTCTTCAGGGTTCTTTGTAAGCCACACATGATGGCATATGCCTATAACCTCACTTTATAAAAGGCAGAGGAAGGAGGATTGTCACTACTTTAAGGCCAGCCTGGTCCACATGGCAAGTGATGGGCTAGCCAACAAGGACTACATAGCAAAACTCACGTGTATGTTGGGGGGGGGGATTTCAATCAGTGTGTAACAGTCACAGACATAAAGACATAAGGCTTTTTCCCAGCCTGAGGTGGGCTTCCTAAAGAACACATCATGTCACTGTTAGCCTGGTCCTGGAGGACTCTGGTAATCCTGGGGTCATATAAATTTGAACTGTATGGCAGAAAGGTTGCGAGGAAGGGACAGTTTGAACTTTCCCACCTCTGCTCTGAACCAGTGCAAGTCTCCTCGAGGCCCTCTGACATCACAGTCGGATGGGGGGGGGGAGAGGTTGCCTGGAACACTGAGCAAAACAGGCAGAAGCCTTTTCTATCTTCTCTCCCCTTTGTACTCGTAGTTGCTGTAACAAATCACCACCAGCAATATAAGCATGGTGTATTCTGCAGGGCAGAAGTGAAATCCATCACTCAGATACAGTTAAGGGTTCTACAGGGCTGCACTCCTTTTGGGGGTAGTAAAGGAAATCTGTCTCCTGGCCTTTTCTAACATATAGATGCTACTGAACTTCCTAATCATACCCTCTCCATTCTCATAGACAGCCAGGACAGAGCAGGCTTTCTCAAGTGGTAAGATTGACAGACTGTCTCCCTCTTATACAACACTTACAGCTATGTCAGTACACTTGAAATTTCCAGAATAATCTCATCTCAAAGTCAGTTGATTAGCTTTGGTTAATCAACTTTTCAGAGCTGTGACAAAATACTTGGGGGAACTAAAGGAGAAAGGATTTATTTAGGCTCATCCTGCCCATGATTCAATCCATGGTCAATAGGCTTGATGGTATCTTGATCTGTGGTGAAGCAAAAACTCATGGTGAAAGAGAGGGCAGCCATCGAGGACAGAGAGAAAGGAGGAGGAGGAGGCGGCAATGGGGCAGGAAGGGAGGAAAAGGAGAGGGCAGTGACCTATTTCCTGCAATGTCCCTGTCTTAGTCAGGGTTTCTATTCCTGCACAAACATGACCAAGAAACAAGTTGGGGAGGAAAGTTTATTGAGCTTACACTTCCATGCTGCTGTTCATCATGAAAGGAGGTCAGGACTGGAACTCAAGCAGGTCAAGGAGCAGGAGCTGATGCAGAGGCCATGGAGGGATGTAACTTACTGGCTTGCTTCTCCTGGCTTGCTCAGCTTTCTTATAGAACCCAAGACTACCAGCCCACAGATGGCACCACCCACAAGGGGCCCTCCCCCCTTGATCACTAATTGAGAAAACGCCTTACAGCTGGATCTCATGGAGGCATTTCCTCAACTGAAGCTCCTTTCTCTGTGATAACTCCAACTTGTGTCAAGTTGACACACAAAACTAGCCAGTACAGTCCCCCATCTTCTAAAGTTTCCACAACCTCCTGGCAGCCCATTCAGCTATGAGTCTGAGAATAAATTAAGTCCATTGGTGAGGGCAGAACCCTGATGACCTTATCACTTTCCAATTCCCCACCTCTAAACACTGATACATTGAGGATCAAGCCTTCCACAAACAAGGTGGGTCGGGGTTGGGAGTAGGGGCAGTTTAGATCTAAATAAAACCAACTTTAATTCTGCCTGCAATCCAATTTCCTCACTTTGTTGCAGGTTCTGGAAAGTAGGATCTTGTGGTGGTTTGAGTAGGAATGGCCCTCACAGACTCACGTGTTTGAATGCTTGGCCATAGGGAGTGGCACTATTAGGAGGTGTGGCCTTGTTGGAGTAGGTGTGGCCTTTTTGCAGGAAGTGTGGAGGGGGGCTTTAAGGTCTTAAGCTCAAGTCTGGCTAGTGTGTTTCAGTCTCTTCCCGCCTGCTGCCTGAGGATCAAGACATAGAACTCTCGGCCCTTTCTCAAGCATCATGCCTGCCTGGATGCTGCTATGCTTCCCACCATGATGATAATGGACTAAACCTCTGAACCTGTAAGCCAGCCCCAATTAAATGTTGTCCTTTATGAAATAATTGCTGTGGTCACAATTTCTCTTCACAGCAGTAAAACCCAGACTAAGACTTGTATAGACATCTTTGGGGAGCCATTTTCTGCCTAACACAACCCTCCACAAATGTTTCTTCATCTGAACCTTTTTTTTAAACGGCCAATATCCATGGTTCTGATAGTGGACAGAAGGGACAGATGGAGCACTTTGATATTCTGTGTTATAAAGATACTCATACTCCATATTGTGAAAAGGAGTCAGTGTATACACACTGTTATTTCTGAATTAATCCCCTCACCCAGCTCAGATGCCCCTGGAGGAGTAGAAGGTTGACAACAGCAGAAATTTAATCAACTCAGAATCTTAACGTGAGCCTGAGCCCAAACACACTGAATAAGAAGCATTCAAGGGATGGCAACAACAGGACATCACAGATCTCTGGCTGACTACCAGAGCTCTACAATGCCTTTGACCCTCCTGCTTCTCCCTATATAATCTGCTGGCTGGACACTAAAGAGGCAAGGATGCTTTGGAAAGATTTGAACTTGCTACTTTTTCAGATTAGCAGCTCTCTAGTACAATTAAGGGACTAGTTGAGGGACAGATGGATCTCCCTAAGAAAGAGAAATAGAGCAATTAGTTATAGGTGGATGAGACAGGGTGCTGGAATGGAACAGGAGGATCAACTGGGGAAAGGAAGGGGAGAGAAGGAAGAGGGACAAACATGGGAAGAGAAAAAACTAAGGGCCATCCTATGCAAACCTAATACAGTAGAAGCTTCCTAAGATATATACATATATGAAGGCAATCTAAATGAAATCACTAAATAGCAGGGGAGACAGAGCCCCAACTGGACATCTCAAGTCACCAAATAAAGATTTCAGTATCAGGAATGGGTTATATCTAATTGAGTTGTTGAATAAAGAGACCCCATGAGAAACCCCAAACAACCAAGGCTATTGCCAAAACTACAGATTGAAGTGGAAACTTCTAGTTCTTTGGAAAGTTAGTTCCATCAAATGATGTTTTGCTGGAGCACACAGGAGAAAGAATGTTTTCCTGAAGCAGACACGGGGTGAAAGGATGTTTTGCTGGAGCAGACACAGGAAAAAACACTTGATGAAGGAAAATAAATATGACCTCACAGACAGTGGGAGACAAGCACTGAGCCTTGGTTTGGTTTGCTCTGTCTTGCTATTCTTCACTAAAGACACACATGTATTGGTTCGCCTTACATGGTGTTGTTGAACTCAATTTGTGATAACACTGCCATTGAGAGAAACTCACCCAAGTACTGCTCTCAAGGTTCCTGTGGCAGCTTGCTACTTTTGAGGCTTTGCCTCAGGCCAGTTGGCTAGCCTGGCGGTTTCTTCAGGATTGAACTACAGTTGCTGGTTCGTGCCTAGTGTTTGCCTGCAGAAAGGACTGGACTGAAGCTGTTGTTTTGTGCCTGGTGTCTGCCTGCCTAGAGGGCTGGTCTGCACCTGCTGAGTCTTGTTTTGTGTTTGCTATGGGACTGAACTGCTGCCAAAGAAGACCAAGCTCACCCCCAAAGAACAGGTCCACTTCCCTAACATCCTAATACGTTTCTCTTCCACTACCTCTGTTGGGTGGTGGGCTAGAGGAGAGGTTGAACCCTTATTAAAGTAGGTTGCAAAAATTTATGCCTACAACAGGTTGCTCTCCACAAACTGACATCAAGGCCCCATGGCTGAAGATAACACCTACATAACCCACTGAACACCTAAACATGTAGAAGTCAAGCTGTTGCCTACCTAGAGCCTTCACCCCTACATGCTATTGTTCTTGGTGCCAAAAGGTACTCTGCATACTACCAAAGGAGAAATGTGAACACCAACCCACCTATAAACACTTCCATTTACAATGGTTTCCTGCATTCAAGGAAATGCTAGGGCAATGGCAGCACGAATGATGTGGGAGTAACCAACCAATATCTGATCTGACTTAAGGCCATACCAGACACTGCTTAGGTGACCAAGAGTCTGACACTAGATAGTCCAGAGATCTAGGGTAAAATCAAATACTACTGTTCTACTGAAAGAACATAGCAATAAAATGACTCCTAATTCCTATTCTGTTATACTCATAGATCAGTGTCTTGCTCAGCCATCATCAGAGAAACTTCCTCCAGTAGCAGATGGGACATCCAGACAATATACAGATAGTGAGAGACCTTGGAACACTCAACCCTAAATGGGATGCTTCCATCAACGCCCTCCCCTCAGGGCTCAGGGAACCCTGAGGAAGAAGAGGCACAAGAGTATAAGAGCCAGAGGGTGTTGAATATTTCTTTAAGTGCTCCTTGGCCATTTGATATTACTGTTTAGATCTGTACCCCATTTTAAAAATTGGGCCATGTGGTTTGTTGTTGTCTAGTTTCTTGAGTTCTTTAGATATTTTAGAAATTAGCCCTCTGTCAGATATAGAATTGATGAAGATTTCTTCCTATTCTGTAGGCTGCCATCTTGTCCTATTGACTTGCAAAATCTTTTCAGTTCCATGAGGTCCCATTTATTAATTGTTGATCTTAGTGCTTGAGCTATTGTTAAAATGTTCAGTTAGTTGTCTCCTGTGCCAATGCATTTAAGGCTATTCCCCACATTTTCTTCTGTGAGATTTACTATATCTGGTTTTATGTTGAGGTCTTTGATCCACTTGGACTTGAGTTTTGTGAAGGGTGATAAATATGGATCTATTTGTATTCTTCTACATGCAGACATCCAGTTAGACCAGCACCATTTGTTGAAGATGCTGTCTTGTTTTTTCCCATTGTGTGGTTTTAATTAAAAATCAAGTGTCCGTAGGTGTGTGGATTTATTTCTTGGTCTCTGATTTGATTCCATTGATCAACCTATTTTTATACTAACATCATGCAGTTTTTTAAAATCACTTTTGCTCTGTGGTACAGATTTAGGAATGGTGATAGCTCCAGAAATTCTTTTATTGTTCTGGATTGTTTTAGCTATCACGGAGTTTTGTTTTTCCATGCAAAGCTTAAGTATTATTCCTTCAACTCTTAGCTATCAAGGAAATCCAAATCAAAACAACTTTTAGATTTCATCTTATACCTGTCAGGATGGCCAAGACCAAAACCACAAGTAAAAGTTTATGCTAGTGAGGATGTGGAGCAAGGGGAACTCTCCTCCACTGCTGGTGGGAGTGCAAACTTAAACAACCACTTTGGAAGTCAGTATGGTGGTTCCTCAGGAAACTGTGGTCCATCCTATCACAAGGACACTTGCTCCACTATGTTCATAGCAGCTTTACTCATAATAGCCAGAACCTGGAAATAACCTAGATGTCCCTCAACCAAAGAATGGATAGAGAAAATGTGGCACATTTATACAAGGGAGTATTATTCAGCTGTTAAAAATAATGACATCATGAAATTTGCAGGCAAATGGATGGAACTAGAAAAAAATCATCCTGAGTGAGGTAACCCAGACTCAGAAAGACACACGTGGTATGTACTCACTTGTAAGTGGACATTAGCCATAAAGTACAGGATAACCATGCTACAATCCGCAGACCTATAGAAGCTAAGTAACAAGGACGGCTTATGAGAGGACAAAAAGATCTCTCTGACTAGGGGAAATAGATTTCATGGGTGGATTATGGGGCAGTTGGTGGTGGGAACAGATGTGATCAGGTGGAACAGGGGTAGGGAGAGAGAAAATACCTGGAGAAACAACTGGCATTGGGGGCATTTCAGGAGTGAGGTGGAAACCCAGTGCAGTGTAAACTCCATGGAATCTATGAGAGTAACCCTAGCAAAGACTCCTAGCAATGGGAGACACAGGGCCTAAACCTGCCATCTTCTGTAACCAGACAAGGGCTCAAGTGGAGGCATTGGGACACCAACTCAGCCACAAAACCTTTGACCTACAGTTTGTCCTGCCTGAAGAGTGTGTTGGGGCTAATGTCTAGCAGAATCATCATCAAAGAGACCAGGGACACTTCGTCTAGATGCAGAGTCCCAAACATCGGGTGGAGCTCAGGAAGTCCTGCAGAGGAGGGGAGGAAGGACTAGAAGAACCATAGAGGTCAAGAACACCACAAGAATAGAACCCACAGAATCAACTGACAAACTGAAGTGGCCTCTCAGAGATGATGGAGCCTGCAGGTGTCTGTAACCTAGGCCCTCTGCATTTATGTTATGGCTGAGTAGGTTGGTTTTCTTACAGAAATCCTAACAGTGGGGATGACTCTTTTGCTTTTCTCCTACTGGGTTGCCTTGCCCAGCCTTGATGTGATGGTATGTGTCTGGTTGTTTTGTAGCTTGTTAATCTGTGTTTGGTTGATGTCCCTGGAAGACCTTCTCTTTCCTGAGAGAAGGAAAGTGGATCTGGGGGAGGAGACTGGGGGAAGGGGAGAGAAGGGAAATTGCAATTGCGATGAGAGAATAATAAAAAGAAAAAAGAAAACAACAACAACAACAAAAAAAACCAAGAGCCAGAGGGGATGGAGGATATCAAGGCCTTCTAAACACAGCAGGCTTGGCACACATGTGATCTCACAGAGACTATGGCAGCAGGCACAGGGCTGCATTGGCCTGCAGCAGATAGGGTTCTAGAACTGAAAGAAGTGGGCACATGTTACCATCCCTAACCCAGACATTATGTCCAATTGATACCCACTTGAAAATGAAAAATTAATTTTCTCCACCATCATCTCACTGGGGAAACAAACTACCCTTAAGGGTACACAGCACGCCCAGTAGAAGATGCCAATGACCATGAACCCAGCAGCACCTTTGGTGGTTCCTTGTCTTGTCAGAGCTTTTACTATTTTAAATCTTTACTTTTATTTATTCTTGTTGTTATTTTTGTTGATTTTTCCTCATTTTACCCTACAGGTTCTTTGTGTATATATAATGGCTTCTTCTTTTGTGTTTTTATGGGATTTCTGAGTGTGTGATCGAGTGGATCTCTGTGCCTATATCTGGTTTTTGTGCCTTTTCTTGGGTTCTTTTGCTTCTGTTTGCTTGTTTTGTCTTATTTCTATGTGTTTGTTTTATCTTACTATATTTTATTATTACCCCTTAGAAACATGTTTCTATCCCTTTGTTTTTTAATGAAAGGGCATGGATCTGGATAGGAGGGGAGGGGAAAATGCTGGGGGAGTAGAGGGAGAGTAAACTGCAATTAGGATATATTATGTGGAAAAATCTATTTTCAATAAAAGAAAAAATAAACAAATTCCACTCTTCTCCCCATGCACTGGCCTGCTATGCTATTCTGCTTCTTCTCAGTCTGTACTCTGCAGCTCAGCCTCACTCTGGAGCCTTGTATTGTACACTACCACTTTTTCCTATAGGTGACTTCGTTCTCCACAGGCTTCTTTTCCTCTCTAAAGCCCATTGGTTTTTGGTATATAATCTCTCATAAATTATCCATTCTTTCTCCTTTCTTTATAAACAACTCTCTAATACTTCCTGATAATCCTTTCACCCATGCATGCATGCAAATAAATATACACTGTACGCTAATCACATGTCACAAACCCTGCTGTGCATTACAGCCACGAAGCTGATTTGGAAGAAAGGAAGAGAGGAAGAAAGAAAGAGGAAGAAAGACATATAGCACACAGTTTAGACATTGAATGGCACCATGCAGAAATTCCTTTCCAGGCCTCTTTCCCATCTCTCTTCTTCCTCAATCTACATCTTCAAATTTTGAGGCTCATCACTTTTCTCCAATTCCATGGGCAATGCTCTCCATCTCTTTGGATTTTCTCATTTGTTTTTCTTCTTTTGTGAGCCTCAGGCTTAAATTTAAGTATTGTATCAGACACTTCATCAAATACAGAATGTCTCAAACCCATCTTAGAACTACCACAAGTCGATCCACTACTGACATGCCCTATGTCAGAAATCTCAGTCTACACTGAGCACCCCTCCTCTGGGAAACCTAGAGAAGTTGAGATCTCAAGCTGCACTGTTTTTTCCCCATCTTGTCTTTCCAGCCACAGCCTACTTGTTCTTCTAAAATATGTAACCTGTCTTCATACACCTTCATTCCCCATACACAGTAGCCTCAAACTGCCTTTTCATGTTCAGCTCAGTGCCACTTTTCACAAGTGGCCCCACCTACTTCTTTGTCATCTTTTACCAGGCTTGGGCATACCAAAATCCAGGCATGCCAATTTTCTTTGAATTCTACACACACTGCATCCTATTTCATGTACCATATGCTTCTACTCTGCTCCTTTGTTTTCTGATGAGTTGCTTCTGCTTTACCACCCATATATTTTTGAACATTACTTTTGAACTTACATGATTAAAATGATATTATAGTCTCTGTGGCTGGTTTCTTTCAGTTACCATGTTTATGAATACATCTATGTGATGTTTAGCCACCGCCACATGGCAATTTTATCCTAGTGTGCAGTATTCTGTTATTAAGAGTGTGCCGCAGTCTATGTGGCCTTCTATAGGTGGATCTTTATTTCTAGCTTGTTCCTGGCTATGCCAAACAATGCTTCCCTGAACATGGCATGAATTTTTCTCATTTGTCAAAAGTAGAAATACTATGTCAAAGGGTACCACTTGACTTACCAGGTAATACCAACTGTTTTCCAAGTATTCTACCAGAGCTCCTATTCATCGGTGCTTCTGACTGGTAGACTTTGAAATGCTTGTAAGATGGAAAGGCCTGGGGATAGGGGCGGGAGACTATAATCGGGCTATTTATGAGGCAGAGGCATAAAGAATAAAAATCCCAAATTTACTTGGGCAACGTAGTAAGATCTTATTTCAAAGTAAAATATTAAAAAGTTGGGGCTGTGGCTCAGTGGTAAAGTACTTCTCAGGCCCTAGGAACAAAGCAAGGCTTGTGATCCAAAAGTGTAGCACAGCGCCTCACTGTGGCTTCAATGTGTACTCCTGATGAAAGGCTTGCTTGAGTTCCTTTTAGTTTTTAAACAGTCTTCTATACTGTATTGCAATACTATACATTTATGGCACACAATAGGTTTTTGACAGATTCACAATGAGATGGTTATCACATTCAAGAAAATCTCCTAATTATCCTGCTTTTGACAAGACTTCTAAGTCTAAGAACAAATTTCAAATAATTAATAACTGTAAGTCCTTATGTTGTACATTAGACTTCTGGATTTCTCTACAAGTTTGCTTATTTATCTTTATTATGGTATAAATGTAAACCGATTTCAAGCTCTAGATGTTTGCCTTCATAGCCAGTTATTTTTTAACCACCACGAATGATTATGCATCATACACACATCATTAGCAAGTCTTTTGCTGGTAGGGGATGTGGCTTAGTCAGTAGAATCTCTAAATGCAGGAAGATCTACACTCAACCCCCAGCACTGAATAAAAACTGGGCATGGTAGTATATTCTAGTGTTTGGGAAGTAGAGACAGGAGGAGAATTCAAAGGTCATCCTCAACTACATGGAGGACAGCCTGGAATCATAATTCTTTTTTTTTGCACCGACTTGTCAAGGTGAGGTGTTTTCTCTCCTCTTCTTCCTGGTGTGTGTATGTTTGCGGTGCACTTTCCTAAGGGTTTTTAGATCTGTCCATCAAGAAGAGTACATTCATTTGGCCATTTATTAGTCAGAGTGGAAATAAGCTGGCTGTGGCAGTGCATGGCTGAGAGACAGATGCAGGAGGATCAGGAGTTCCAGGCCAGCTTTGGTGACACAGTGTACTGGAGGCCAACCTGGGCTATATGAGAGTTCAGGCCAAGCAACAATTACAACAACAACAATACAAGACAGATATTGTTACTGTGACAAAAAAAGTGAAGTAGATCCAGAAAAAGTAAGTAAGCAAATAAGATGGATACCATGTGCATGTTCAATATACACAGTTTTATCCTGGAAATACCATTAGGCTTTAGTTAATATATTTACTACAGCAGGTCTTTTAATATTTATTGCCATGAAAATATTTTCATGAAATTTCACACATTCTTGTGAACTATTAGTATTAGTATTTTTCTTCTTATAGAGTAACACATTTTAATTTATGAAATATTTACAGCGTTTATAAAAAGCAAAAGAATATCTAATAATGTTTTATACTTACAAAATCCATACATTTTACTACTGTATTTGAGGTGTCTTATTTGGTAGGCCATTAAGCTATGACATAAAATAATTTACAAAGATAAATTCTTAATTAAACTCTTAATTCACTGAAAACAAAACCATATTAGCTATAAATAATCCTTTACAAATCACTGTAAAACATTAATTGATTTAACTTTAGCTTTAGCTTTTACAAATATATTTACTAAATGAATTAGTTCAGATATCAAATAGAACTGTGCATTTAAAATTTCATTTCATACTATAAAACAAAACAAAAACAACCTGAAATAGCAAATTGCCCAGTACTTCAAGTAATAATGTGCAGAACCAGTTTTTATGCACGCATGTCGGGGAGGGAACCCAACACCATTCAAACGGAGATACATAAACAAATACTTTAAAGAATACACTAAAAACTGTCCACCTGGGGCATTATTGTAAAGAAGGATGCTCTAGCCATAGCTCATCCACCCTGGACAGCGCCCTCCACTTCAGCAGATAAGCTGGACTGACTAGAGGCATGTTTGCGAACATCCTCCCCTAAGCAGCAGAAGCCGGCCAGCTCCTCACACAGTGCTATTTATGGGTTTGTTTCAACCTGAGTATGACTCAGTGTTAAGACAAGCTCATGGCATAATTTAGAAAGCAAAGTGGAGAATGTTGAGAAAAAAAAAAATCAAACCTCATCGCTTTTCTTAAATCTAAAAATATGCTTCTCTTGAAAAATGATGGGAGAACCTTTTATTTTCAAAAATTCAAAACGATGAAATGTTCATATTTCTTTTTACCTTACCACTTATAGTGGTATAAAAATTGGCAATTATTTAAACGCCTTGCTCTTGGAATCTGCCGAGGAAGCGGAGTGCAATTTGGCTTTGGCAGTAATACCCATCTTTCACATTTGGATTAATTTTAGATAATCCAAAGCAACTGTTGTAAGCAGCTGGAGGAAAATCCATTTTACAAACAAATTTCCCCCCTGGATTTAAAATAACATTTCAATTAAGCCCACAAAACACATACTGTATATGTCGAATTTATATAGAGGTAAATTAAATTTAACTTTTAGCTTTGCAAAAGTACTTTGTAAAAAAAAAAAAAAGTGTGAGGATTTTCCAGAACCTCCTCTTGACCCCTTCTTTATGATTGCCACACAGACCTCATAGATTTCTTGTAATATGTATTACAGAAGGCACATACTCGAGAGTCTAAGATGTTAGTTCAACTTCTAAATGGAAGCAGATCCTTTAATATCTACTTTGTGCACATGCCCAGAATGAAAGTCAGCTATTTCACTTATCTAGAGTTAAAGTGCAGTGCCAGAGATCCCCTCAGAAGTGTGTTTGCACATGTGGCATCATCTGTGAAGAACTGGAAGGTGAAGTGGGGGGATCAGCAAGTTTGGCGGAGTTGGCCAGCTGCAATTCCTCGAGCCTCTTTATGTAATCGTCGCGCAAGGCCAAGAGCTCCATGTAACGCTGCTCCACTGGGTTGGGCTGCTATAAAGAACCACAGATACAAGTCATATTTTATGCTAGCCATGCCATCTGCCACTGCCTTCAGATTAAGCCCCTTACACACTGCACTGCGGACACATAGGGGAAAACAGCCACAGTCCTAAAACACATAGCTCGTTATTTGCCACTGGGAAATAGAGAGTACACACTTTTTCACACATGCATTGCCATCTCTAAGTATTTATCAGCCCAGACACAGCTTCAGATTTCTGTGTTGCCCCAGCCCCAGCCCACTGCCCTCCTTTATTCTGAAGGATAATTCTTCACAAGTTGGTGTGAGGCTTTCCTTTCGCTGCAGACTTGTGATACTTCTCCTAGAGGTGAGTATCCAGAATAAAACACAGTATGTATTACTTTATGTTTTCTAAAAAAAACCCTATGTAACTGATATCATTTTTATTTAGTGATTGGTATTTGGCTCACTGTTGTGCTTTGTAAATTCTGTCACTGCTGAGTCCCACTTATAGAATAAGCTAGTCAACACAGACATGCCCATGCTGAAGGCATTCAGCAATGTCCAGGGTTCCTCACTGGTATACACAATGATCTGCAAGTGTTTTCACACACATGTATTAATGCACATATCTGATGACCCTTCCTAGGCATGGGGTCTCTGAAGAAAAGAGTACAAGCTCTTTGACTTCAACACATGTTACCAAATCGCCCTTGACATGGGGCCATGCCCAGTGCTCCTGACAGTGATGCCTGGCATTTCCTCCTGCTCCACACTCTCAGTGATATAGGGAGTTAAGAGTTTGTACCGACTTGAGGGCTATACTATGGTGTATCTTGGTATTCTGTGCCCACACTGCTCTGTAAGACCATTTTCACATGAGCTTACTGCCCGAATGAACACACAGCTGAGAGCAGCAGTGATCCTAACTTCCGGTCAGGGAGTCACTTCTAACTCTGCCCCTTCCCAGCTGTGTAGCGGGTTCTGCATGTCTCTATCAAGTCCAGCACTTCCCTTTCATGAGTGTTGTGAGGGTGCCATAAATCTGTGTCACTGTAATTTCTTTTAGCAGTCAACAGGGGATTGATGTTGGCATAAAGGCATAATAGGATCCTTGTCAGCATGTTCATTTCTGTAAACCTTTATTCTTAGACACAAATCAGAGTGCACACATCCTAAAATGTCCAGCTCAATGAATGTCTATGTAAGTATATACTTAGGGAATCATTACCCAGGTCAAGATGTGCAAAACAAGAGCTCTGCAGGAGACTCATGTTCCAAAGCCATCAGAGATGGCTTTACAGAAAGCTTGAATGGAAGAAATTAAAGCTAAAGTCTATAAAAGTCCTTTCTTTTAGCATATATAGTAATTCCCAGAACTGTCCATGTTAAACTGTCAAGCCAAGCTCTGAGTGCCAACAAAGCTGCGACAGCAGGTACTATTGGCAAAGGCTGAAGAGAATGGTCCTTGCCAGCACCAGCACTCAATATGACCAGGATTCAAGATCAGCAAGCCTGAGCCTTGAGAAGTAACACTGTACCTTAGTTTCTTGAGGCTACTATCTCAAGTGAACAGAAACTTTTGGTGGCTTAAAACTGAAAGTTACTCACCTTGTTTCTGCACGGTGAAAGCTCACTGGTCAAGTATCACCAGGGCCACAAACACTTCGGAGGCACTAGGAGAGACTCTTTCCTTGCTCTGTTTCTGATGGCTCTAGCTAACTTGGCCCATAAAAATTTCACACTGGTTTCTCTATCTGCTTTTGTATGGCCCTTTCCCCTCCTCTGTATGCATGTTGCAAATCTCCTCTGTCCTAGGAAAAATGCTTATCAGTGGACTTAGGGCCAATCTAATTTACAACTGCAAATATGAAGTAACTGCAATGGCTGATCTTCATGTCAACCTGACTGGATTTGGAATCACCTAGGAGACCATACAGTACATCTTTGAGAGATTCGAGAGGTTTAACTGAAGAGGGAGGACACACTCTGAATGAGAGTGTCAGTAGGCCGTGTGTGTGTGTGTGTGTGTGTGTGTAGGAATATGAACCAGACTCAATAACAAAGAGAAAGAGAGCTGGGCCTTAGCGTTCATCCTTCTTCTTCCTGAGTGTGGGCCCAATGCCTTAAGCTCCCGTCATCATGCCTGTCCTGCCATGCTGTGTTGTGCTCACACATGTGAACCAAAATAAGCACCTTCTCCTTATGATGTTTGTGTCAGGTATTTTTGTCACAGCAACAAGAAAAATAACTAATAGTCACATTTGTAGTGTCTGAATACACACTTCCTTTGGGGGGAGAGCAGGTGCCATTCAACTACTGCAGCAGGCTTCCAAAGAGTGAATCAGTTCAGTCTGTCTGAGGTGGGCTGTTGTCGAGTCATGGCAAGGCCAGCGCACCGCAGCCATGACGGAGGCTGATGTGAATCCAAAGGCCTACCCCCTCGCAGATGCTCACCTCACCAAGAAGCTGCTGGACCTTGTTCAGCAGTCATGTAACTACAAGCAGCTTCGGAAAGGAGCTGATGAAGCCACCAAAACCCTCAACAGAGGCATCTCTGAGTTCATTGTGATGGCAGCAGACGCTAAGCCCTTGGAGATCATCCTGCACCTCCCTCTGCTTTGTGAAGACAAGAATGTCCCCTACATATTTGTGAGCTCCAAGCAGGCTTTAGGATGGGCCTGTGGCGTCTCCAGGCCAGTCATTGCCTGTTCTGTTACCATCAAAGAAGGCTCTCAACTAAAGCAGCAGATCCAGTCCATTCAGCAGTCTATCAAAAGGCTCTTGGTGTAGGCTGTGACCTCTGCCCTTTCCTCCTTCCCCTGTTTGTGTATCGTACTATCTGTCAGCATGTACTATTTTCAGCCAGTTTCTATTATATTGTACTACATCTGGTTTTTGTATTTTTATTTTTGTTTTAACAGGTTTTTTTTTCTACCATCTCCTCATTCTCTTTCCCATATTTTAGTCTTTTTTAAAAACAATGAAATGATAGGTAAGACAGGTGAAAGGCAGGATGTCACCATTTAACAACAGGAAGAACCATGAGAAATTTTCATCTGCAAACTTACTCCACTGGGCAGGGTAGGATGACAGCAACGCTGGTCCCTTGTGCCTTTGATATAAGATCTCCATGTTACTGTCACTGAGGAACTTTCTTTGGGTAGCAGTCCCTCCCACCACTTATCATTTGAAGAAATTTGATGTTAGGCCTATGTCCAAGTACCATTTATTCATGTCCTGTGTGTTTTTGATGTATGTAACCTTATATTCCCCTGCATCTGAGGCAGTAACAGCTCAAAGGGATTCTGTGGAAATCATGGCTATTTGGCTGGAACTTACAGCAGAGACAATGCTAGCAGGAAACAGTCTCTCCTTGGTAAACGGGGATTTCTTGCGGAGCCGTTGGGCACCGGTGTTGGGAGCCCTTATCCTGTTCCTCCCACATGGGTCAGATGTATTCTCCCTCACATGAAGAAAGTGATAACATGTTCATTAGTGAGCATCCTAATAAATATGTTCATATTTCATTTAAAAAAAAAAAGAGTGAATCAGCTGAATATAGCTGCGAATGTATTCACCTCCACATTTCTATGGGGACTGCTACTTTCAACAACAAATGGATTGGATCAGGGGCCAGATTTACCAAAGTGACCTCTTTACCCTGTATAGCCCTAGTGCTGCCTTCAACAAAGCAAGAACACCTGGTACAGCAACCAACACACATGCAGTGCTGTTCACTAATAGCCTCTGCCCAGTTTTCCAGGTGCTGGTCTAGGTACTCAGTGATCAAGAAAGCCTGATTTCCTGTCTGAGTATACCTTCCAGCAGGGGGAGACAGACCAACAAGAAACACCAATTCCATGAAGAAGAATGACAGGAGAGAGCAGAACAAGAAAGGACAGGTGGGGTGTCACTGGGACTCTAATTTGGGTTTATGGAATGAAGCACACTAAAGAAGAAAGTGAGTTTAGAAGAAAAGTTTGAGAGTAATAGAGAAAGAACAGAGGTCACTGTGGCTAAAGAGTGTTCACAAAGAGTTCCTTGAGATAGGGACAAGGGACAAGGTCACATAAGGCCTCAGAAACCACCGATAAGACTTGGTCCTTGAGTCTGGCATGAGGTGACCAACTTCCTAGCCAGTGTGGAAAAATGTTATAGTCAGATTTCTATGTTACAAGAACTGCTTTGGCTGCCATGCTGAGGACAGATTCAGAGGAAGCAAGCATGTCCCCAGGAGTCCATTTAGAAGTGTACTGCTATCACACAGCCCATCCTAAAGTGGTGGCCGAAGCACACTGAGTATATGTGTGTGTGTGTGTGTGTGTGTGTGTGTGGGTGCATGTGTGTGTTGTATTAATGTTATCTGTATGGGTATTTTTTATGCATGTATGCATATGTACAATGTATAACCTTGGTGTACACAGAGGGGCAGAAGAGGGCTTTACATTCCCTAGGACTAGAATTACAGACAGTTGCAAGCTGCCACATGAGTCCTGGGAATTGAACCCAGGATCCTCTGGAAGAGATCAACAAGTGTTCTTAAACACCGAACCATCTCTCCAGCCCTCCTTCCCTATGTCCTATATATTCCGACAGTCAAATGGGTTCTCTTGGCATACTGACCATGGCGTGAGAGACAGGAAGGAATCAAAGATGACTCTAGCTTTCCTGATAGGGTAACTAGAGGTAGTGCCCTGAGCTGCAATGAAGACAACAGCAGGAGGAGCTGGAGGGCAGCCTCAGGTGTTCTGGTTGGACGAGTAATGTTTAATTTGGGATTCTGACATTATCATCAGAATAAGTAATACCACCTTCTTATTATACCAACTCTGCAGAGCCACACTGGTCTGTCCCTGAGTCCCATCATAACCTTTTACACACATGGTAATAACGCTCCCCACGCCCACTAAGTTGTCTTCTCTAACTACTCTTTGCTTCCCACTTTCATGCCCCCTTTTCCTGGTGACCTGATAAATTTAATTAGGGTTGCTTACAGGAACGTGGATACCTTATCAGCGGCTAAGTCTGGATCATATATACCTCTTGACATACATAAGAGGGCAAGTTCTTCTCCCAAACTGTTTAGGTTATTTTAAAAAAATCATTTTCCATATGACTATTAAATTTGAGTCACTTTGAATACTAGAATCAGCACATATACTTAGATAAGAAAAAGAAATCAGAAAAAACCAATCTTTTTGCAGTGGCATGAATATATGATTAGAATGAGTTTTCTAAACTATTAGCAATAAAAAAAGATTAAAACCTTACACATGAAAAAGATCAGTGGAGTAATGAGTCTAAAATACATAGAAGTCATTAACCTATAGATACACAATAAAACCCCTTAAAGAATATAACAGAGGAGTCCATTTCTGATAGGGTGGAAAGACAGGCAACAAGCTGTGAGCTAAAGTGTGTGCCAACTCAGCATGGCATACACACCCCAGGGGAGCTCATCATGGAAGCATTTTAAGCCTCAAATGATTTCTTGCATTCGTATGCCTTTTAACCCTTCTAGTAGAAATGACTTAAATACCATACATGTCAGCTGGTTTATATGTCATTGGCCCTGCTGTTATCTTTCATTTAGTAAGTTTGATATCACAGCAAGGACTGGCAAAGCCTGCTTTTAAGAACAGGCCACCTTGCCTTCATTAAGGTTAAGAGCTCATTATGGGGAGGGGATGTATGTTCTTTTATCTTTCAACACGGGTAGCATATCATTGTGTTGTGAATACTGTAGGTGGCCAGCAACCGAATGCTCTCTAGATCACACAAATGAATAATCACTCAACTTTTAAGCAGTTAAGTACATTCTTTCAGTTTTACATTATATACATTATATAATTTAGAAAGTCCTATGTGATTTGACTTTAATCTCTTTATGAAATAATGTTCTCCATAAGCAGATCTTTAAAGACATCTCACATACTTAATTCACAGCTTGATTATCAGCTTCATCCCTGTGCACTGCAATCATCAGCTTATGTTCCTGGCTGCCTCCACCAGCCTGGGGAGTCTTGTGGGCAGACCATCTCTTTCTAATACCTGTGCTCTCATACTGCAGGACACACAGGGACTCTCAACATTTTGTAGAAGAAAATGTGAAGGGCCCAGTGACATCAGTTTGTGTAGGAACATTGTAAGTCAGAAAAATCTACAAAGGGAGGGTAATTTTCTGTTTTGAATAGATGCCAATGGATCATGATACAGAGTAATTAATATCTGAAAGTAAAAGGTTCTCTTAAAGAACAAGAATTCCTATTTGTCCAGGTACCATTTTACTAAACCTTTAGAGAATACAGGGGTGGAGAGGTGTACTGTAAAGTTCTGATGATGGTAATGTCCCTTCAAACTCGCCTTATCAGCAAAATTAAGCAAAACCAATCAACAAGACTCCAAACCAAATGATTTGTCACATAATCATTGTTACTTTTTATAGTCAGAAATGACTAATTCAAAATTCCTTATACTTCACAAATTCCTACAAGAATAAATGGGAGATGTAATTGTAGAATCTGCACAGACACTGCCAATAGTTCCTCACAGCCAATGGCTCAAGACAAACATGGAAAGAGCTTATTTTAGAAGACAAACACCGTTCAGTGTGTCTATGTGTGTTGTTGTTGTTGTTTATCTGTTTTTTTTTCAGATAAAGTCTCACTGTCTAGTCCTGGCTGGCTTGAAACTCACATGGAAATATCTTTATTAAAATGTGAATATTATCACTTCAAAAATCTGCCTTCATTTTGACTGGCTAGCTAAATTTACTAACCACTGGTATACTGGTATCTTCATTTTAGACATAGAGATAGAGATAGAGAGATATTCAGTAAGGAGCATACCAGCTCACTTCATATATACATCTCAAGCACAGCATAGAAGGATCACTTAAGACTGTCTAGTCAGTGCAGAGAACTTTTTCTTTTGAGACAGGGTCTCATGTAGGCCTCAAATTCTCTATGTAGCAAAGGCTGCCTTTGACCTTCTGATTCTCGTCCCTTTCACGTCCTAAGTGTTAGAAATACAACAGTGCATCACCATGCCACGGAAATATGTACAGAGTTTTCTAATGAAGTGTGAGCATTTTAAGTGATTATAGGAAATCCCTAGCTGGGAAAACTTTAAAACTTTCTAGAGTTTTAAAATTACTTACATTATTATAGCATTCATTTGGACAGAGAAATTTTTAACTTCAAAATTCATGGTTTAGTAATTCACAACAATTTTAAATTAGGGTTAGTTTAAAAGCAAGTATTTGTCTTTCCTGTATTTGTCCTCAAAATGTGAGCAAATAGCACCATATAATCTGTGCTGGAGCCATTCAGTCCTGCAAGAGAGTTGTTTTACTTACTTGTTGCTTGATCCTGGGATTCCATCGAATGTAATAATTCACCCACAGTTCCAAGTGACGCATACTGGCAACTGGATATAAAACCCGATTGATTTCTTTTGTATAGAAGGGGTTTTTGAATTTGTCTTTATTGCTGTTAATTAGTGACCATACGGAAACTGTTCTTTCTGTAAGTTTCTACACAGAGAGAAAGCAAAAGGTAATAAATACACTCAACAAAGCATTCTGAAGCCTGTGGCAGTACATTTCAAGATTAGCTTCACTGACACATTTCCATTAGCCTCCATAACTAAGAAAAAACATCACTGAGGACTTACATTCACTTACTGATAACTGCCTGGCTTGAGAGTCACTGTTTCTGCCGGGATACAGGGAAGCAGGATGCTATACCATTCAATGCAATTCACTGATCTACAGACAATTCCTTATGAGCAGATGGGCCATATAGCCTTTTTCATTCCACTCAAAGAAAAATTAGGAGACCATACCTAGTTTCCAAATCTTTTTCTATTTGTTAGAAATATTTTAACCTATGTCAAGTCTACAGTTATTTTAACCAACCATTGAGACTGTTAATCTGCATCATAGCCATATCCAGATATTTGAAAAACTCTGGATAAATAACTGCACCAAGTTTTCAGTTTTTAACTGGTATGTTCTCATAAAACATTTACAAGTTTTTAATGCATACATTTTACCAAAATTTCATCATAAACTATGGAAAAGCCAAAGCTGAGAAATAGAAAATACAAGAAATAAAATTACCAAAGTTAGATTTTGACATTTCCTAGTAATGACTTCAAAAAGAAAGACAAAGAATCCAACATTAACAGCTAAATGGAAATTCCTGTAGCATGTTTAATTCATTTATAGAAATGATAAATCATGATAGCCTTAAATACATAGGTTTGCATTTGTTGTCACATCTTAAACTAGCTTAAAAAAGTCAAACCATAGTTTCTGAGGGGGGATAAAAGGCGGCTTTTTCTAACTAACCGTAAAACTGCTAGACTTTTAAACTATGTATATAAAGCAGAAAGGTGCAGAATAAGCACAATCCAGCACAGAGTTTGTCCAGAAAAGTACAAATGAACTTTATAAGGTGGGTTCAAGTGGTGCAATCATGATTTATCATTGAAGTCGTTACTAGGAAGAGTCAGGTTCTGACTTTGGTAATTTTATTTCTTGTATTTTTTTATTTCTTAGCTTTGGCTTTTCCATAGTTTGTAGTGAAAATGTGGTAAAATACATGCAATAAAAAAAAAACAACCAAAACCAAGACCACTTCCTCCAGTAAGGCCTCACATTCCAAGGTTCCAGCCTACGAACCAATGAAGGAACCGTTCACATTCAAAAGCAGCATGACTCCAGGACCCATTCATACTACAAGCAAAGTTTTCCATCTTTCTTTACCAACTTTGCATTACCGTATGTTCAACTTATACAAACTCTTACTGCAAAGTTTCTGTGGCTGTCTTATCTCCTCAGCCCTCCAATGACACCCATGTTGCTGCAAATGGCAGAATTTCATTTTTAAGGGTGAATAATATTCTATTATACCATGGAGCAAGCACATCATGTTTTCTTTGTTATTCATCTGCCCATGTGTATTTAAGGTGATTCCAGATTCTGTATCTTGGCTTCTGTGAGTACTGTTTCCGTAACTGTTCTGTTTCCATGAGTGCATGTATCTCTTTTACACTCCTACGTTGTTCTTTTTTGTGCTACAGGAGTTTAAATATAGGGCAAGCACACTTTAAGAGTATTTTACTATTGAGTTTTTGAAAAGGACTTGGTGTAATGCGTGAGTGCAGGCACATGTACGCCATAGCTCAAGAGCAGAGGTCAGAGAACAACTCTCTTCTCCCTTTGCACCATTATATTGCTTTTATGGATTTGCGTTGGCAAGTTTTACGTCAACTTTACACAAACTAGGGTCATCAGAGAGGACAGAGCCTCAATTAAGAAAAAGCCTCATAAAATTGGGCTGCAGAGCATTATTTTTGTGGCCATCTAGATCGTTTTGATCATCCAGGGCATCAGCCAACTTAAAATCACCTGTTTCTGAGGAACAAAAAACAGAGGAAACAACCATCACTGTGCTGGCTGGTTTTTATGTCAACCTAACAAAAAAAAGTCATCTGAGAGGAGGGAAACTCATTTGAGAAAATACCTCCATTAGCTCAGGGTGCATTTTCTTAATTATAGTGATTGATGGGGGAGGGCCAAGCCCTTTGTGAGTGGTAGTCCTCAGTTCTGTAAGAAAGCAGGCTGATCAAGCTACAAAGAGCAAGCCAGTGAGCATCGCCACTCCATGGCCTCTCCATCAGCTCCTACCTCCAGGTTCCTGCCCTGACTTCCTTTAGTGGTGAACAGTGATGTGGAAGTGTAAGTCAAAGAAAGTCTTTCCTCCCAACTTACTTTGGTCATGGTTTCATTGCTATAAAAATAACCCTAAGAGAGGATTAAACTCACGTCACCAGGCTTTTGAGGTAAGCACCTTTATCCACTCAGTAAGGTCTGTCCCCTATTACTTAAAAAAATAGGACAAGTTCTCCCCAAGTCACCAGGCCAGCCTTCATCTTGCTTTGTAGCCCAGACAGTCTTTTAATTTATGATACTCCTATGTCAGTTTCCATAGTGGCTGGGATAACAGGCCTGACATACCAGGCCTGGCTTTGATTTCCTTTGGATATCCAACCAGTAGTAAGCAGGCTTGTTGGATCATGGAGTACTTCTGCTTTTAATTTCCCAAGGAATCTTCATATTGTCTTCCATAAATCCTGAGCCAACTTGAGTTTTTAATTGATTTATCTGGTACTTGTCTTCTTATCCCACAAGTGCATGTCTTTACTGCTACCACATAGCCATCCAATTGCAGGTGCTAACTACTGACACAGTCATAGTGACTTTCCCCCATTCCTGCCCCATGGACGGACTCGATTTTTTTCTGCCACACATTCCAATCCATAGCACAGCTCTGCTTAGCTCGGCATTTAGCAGGTTGAGTGTGATGAAGAAGCTGCTGTTTGCAGCTGTGCTCTCCAGTCTCCATCCTGTGACTGCTCCCCCTTTCCTGCACTCATTGATTCTTGATTTCACAACTGTCTCTTTACTTTTCTTTTCCTCAGTGTATCACATGCCCCTAAAGAATCTTAAGCACATCAGATGACCCCAACGTGTCTCTCTGTCATAGGGGCTTCAACCTACACGAGTTGTTCCTGTGCCCTGTGGTTAGTTCTCACTGAGGACTGCTGTGCTGGAGCTCTTACTCTGGGGAGTCTGTGCAGCCTTACTTTTTGTTTTCATGGAGTGCATATTTCGGTCACTTCCCAAGGAAGGTACAATGAGGGAAGTAGGTTACTTTTTCAGATGTGTGTTTGTGTGTACAGGTGCACAGGCACATGTGTATGTGTCTGTGTGCATGCAGGATAGTCACCCAGCAGACGTGTCATTCTAAGAAATGCTGTCCTTCTCTTTTAAAGACAGGGTCTCTCACTGGCTTGGGCTCTCTCAATAGCCTAGAGCTTACTAATTGCTCTAGAATGGCTAGTTAGATCTAGGGATCCTGCTGTGTCTACATGCATAGTACTGGGATTACATGTATGCTCCTTTTTGCTTAGGGTTTTATGTGGGTTCTGGGAATTGAACACAGGTCCTCATGCTCACACAGTAAACATTTTACCAACTGAGCTATCTTCCCAGCACATGAGGCAGGTCATTCTTTATGTGTGTCTGAGAGGATCTTTGTTCTCCTTTCATAGATAGTTGTCAGTTTGGTCAGCTGTAGAAAGCTGGCTTGAAATTCATCCCTTAAAAGTCATCTGTGCAATACTGTTGTTGAAGATTCCCAAGTTGTTTTGACTTCTGTTTCTTTGTAAATACAGGATGAGTAGCTCATACCCTAAATTTTTGGGACCAGAAGTGATTTGCCTTTTGGATTCTGCAAATTCTTGTGATTTTGGAATATTTGCATATAGACAACGAGATGGAATCCAGTCAAAGCAAAAAATTCAATTATGTTTCATATATGCCTTATACATATATACTGGATTTTAGTTTAGGCCTGCATTTTGTATTTATTTTGTTTGGCGATGGGTCTTAATTTGTAGGCCAGCCTACCCTGGAACTCTGCACTTAACTCTTCTAACCTGAAACTTGTGATACTTGTGCCTTAGCCTTCCAACTGCTGGGATTACAGGCTTCAGCTACCATGTCCGGCTCTCCCCAACTCTCTCCATTCTTTAAAAAATAAATACATAACAGAGAACTGAAATTTCTGATTTGAATGTTAATTCTACATTTCCCTTTTAAAAATGTATTGTTTTCCATTCCCTTAACAGTTTATAAGACTTCTAGAGAGATAGTCTGTAAGAGCCAGAGTTGGTGGCTGACTTCTGGGAAACAGTAAATTCCAGACAAAATCCCAGAGAGGAGGAGGGGAAGTAGATACAAAGTCCCACCCCTCACCAAGAAGCTATTTTAAAGTAGTAGATGTTGGGAGAGGGAAAAGCCATTTCTTCAACAGAGCGTGACCAGATTTCAGGTTTTTAGTGGCCTTTTTCTTTTTCTCTCTTTTCTTTCGCTTTTCAAAGAGAGAAATAATATCAAGTGAAGTAAGAACTAGGAGGAACTGGAGATTGGAAAGAATATTATCAAAATATACTCTATAGAATTCTCAAAGAATACATTTAAAATTCCCTTTGCATAGCTTTTCATGGAGCTTCATAAGAGAGAACTAGCATACTTTCAAAATCACTCCTATTTGTGAGGGTGAAACCAGTGCCTCCTAAACACTCAGATTCTTCTTAGATCAGCAGTAGTGTTTTGCTTACCTGTCTTTCTCGAGCCAATTCACAGTTGAATAAGAAAGTACCAAATCGACAGCTATACAGATGATCCAAAATCGTAATCAAAAAGCGTTCATTGAACTCAAAAGCTGTGGGGAACTAGATTAAAAACAAACAAGCAAGAAGAACATGAAAAATTGAGTCTATTCTCTCCAGGAAGACAAAATGCATAGACCCAGACCATGTTGGGTGGTGAATGTCAAAGGAGGAAGTCATTAAATTAAAAGAAACATGCATATACACATGCACACCATGGCAAGAAAAGATGCCTGCATCGATGGCAAGAGTGACTAAGTGCTGCTACACCACAACGCTGGGAATGCCAGCAGAGCTGCCATCTGCACAGGCCCTAGAGGGTTTATTTTTTATTTGTTTGTACTTTGTATAAGACTGATAGACATAACTGTCAAGTCAAAGAATAAAAAGGAAAACGTGGCCAAGTTTACTTTTTAAAGTATTACAAGTTAGCAGAGATGCTTACACAGAGATGCCATTGGTCATGCTGCTGACCATCCACTAGAACAGATAATCCAGTTAAAAATTAAATTTTGTAAACTGTATGGTGGAGAATTCTAAACACACACAGTAGTAGAAAATAAAGAAATAACTTCCTATGTCCCCATTGCTAGGATTCAGTGAGTATTTACTTATGGCCAGAACTGTGTCATCTGTATTTATGCACTGCATTATTTTGTAGACAAACTTTGGATGTTATAACACTATTTAAACATTGAAAGTACATCCGTCCCATACATTCTTACCTGTTTCGACATCTGCCACACACAGTCAATAAACTGAAGAAAAATAGGAGATCGGTCAGCATCAGCATGGTTTTTATCGCCATGACCTATTCTCTGAAATAAATTGATGAAGATGATTTAATTCACGAGTATAAAATAGAGAAAGCATATATATCTTACAAAATGTTAAAATGTAACTCAGCAACCTACCTTCTAAATGCCAAGCTCAGACAATAAATTATGACTGTTGCCATGGAAATACAGAGAAACAACTGATGATCTCATAAAAACAGCAATTTAAAAAAATTACACGTATGTGTGTGTTTATTTGCATATGTGCCTGATTCCTACAACATGTGCATGGAAGTCAGAAGACAATTTTCATGGGTTGATTCTCTTCTAGAAAGTGAGTCCCCAGGAATGAACTCAAGCCATCAGGCCTGGTAAGAAGGAAGCACCTTTAACAACTGAGCCATTTCACCATCTGAATAATGACAATTCAGTGTGGGGGAGGGGCTGTGGGGTATTTAGTTAATAAAGTGCTAGCTAGGAAAGTATGAGGACCTGAGTTCAATCTCCAGAAGTCATAGCAAAACCAACTAACCAACCAACCAACCAACCAACCAATCACAAGCCTGGTGTGTGACACTGGAGCTGGGGGGATGGAGACATGATGATCCCTGGGGCTCACTGGCCACTCAGCCAAACCCAAGCCAAAGGTCCTAGGTCCCTGTGAGAGACCCTATTTAATAATAATAATAATAATAATAATAATAATAATAATAATAATAATAATAAAGCTCTTGAGGGTGTACTGGCTAGTTTTGTGTGTCAACTTGACACAAGCTGGAGTTATCACAGAGAAAGGAGTTTTAGTTGAGAAAATGCCTCCATGAGATCCAGGTGTAAGGAATTTTCTCAATTAGTGATCAAGGGGGGAGGGCCCCTTGTGGGTGGTACCATCTGTGGGCTGGTAGTCTTGGGTTCTATAAGAAAGCAGGCTGAGCAAGCCAGGAGAAGCAAGCAAGCCAGTAAGCAGCATTCCTCCATGGCCTCTGCATCAGCTCCTGCTTCCTGCCCTGCTTGAGTTCCAGTCCTGACTTCCTATGGTGATGAACAGCAGCATGGAAGTGTAAGCCGAATAAACCCTTTCCTCCCCAACTTGCTTCCTGGTCATGATGTTTGTGCAGGAATAGAAACCCTGACTAAGACAAGGAGTTACACTTGAGGCCTCTACATTTATGTGTACACATATGTACATACAGCTATGTGCATTTATATACATTCTCTCTCTCTCTCTCTCTCTCTCTCTCTCTCACACACACACACACACACACACACACACACACACACACACACAACATACCACACTGTAATACAAAACAATGAAAACTACAGATAGAGGCGGCTGGATTACCCTGCATGGTATGTTCTAGCTTCATTAGATGTTTCAGGTAAGAAGGAACATGGTAGTTGAAATCATGCCTAACGTACAGTTCCTGTGATTAAAATGCTTAACTTTGCTAAACAAAACCCTCACAATGTCTTTACTAAACAGTGACTGCTTCTACTTGAAAATGTTACTCATATAATTTGGGAAATTTGGATGAAGGCTAACAGGTGATCAAATGGTGTTTTTATTAGTATGATATATGTATCCTCTGAGAAGCACCATGGAGCTGGATGGCTCAGTAGTTAAGAGCACTTGCTACTCCTGCAGGCTACCCTGGTTCAATTTCCAGCAGCACAGGGTGCCTAACATCTCTAGCTATAACTGCAGTTCTAGGGAATCTGATGCCCTCTTCTGGCTTCCAAGAATACTGCATGCATCTGGTGCACAAACAAACATGCAGACAGCCCCCTCCACAATAAATAAATCTTCTAAAAAGATGCTCATTCCAAGGGTATTTGTTGACAAGACTCAAGAATTTGAATTGGAACAGTTGTTCTTGATTTTTTTTTAAAAAAAAATTTTGTGTCTGAGAATAATAAAAACCCTCACATAAAAACCCTGCCATTCTGTGAAGCACATTTGCTCCTGAGAGTTGTAATATTAGCTAAGAGAAACCTGTCATCCTATCTTCTTTCTTTTGTGAAATTTTAATTTAAACATTTCTTCTTTTTTCTGAGACCAATTTTGCTTTATAGCCTAGGCCTGAAATCACTGAGTATCCTTGGCTGGAACTAACTGCAATCTTCCTGCCTCAGGCTCCCAAGTCTCAATTTATACACTCCTCTGTAGGATTTATTACATTGCTTTTGGGTCTAACTAGAAGAGTACAGATGTCTGGACACATGTCTTAGCCTAAGCCTTACAAGTTTTTGAAATCATGAAGGAGGGTTTATTTATACTCTTCAGATTTTTTTTTGAGACAAGGCCTGTGTAACCCTGGCTAACTTAGAACTTGCTATTTAAACTAGGCTGGCTTGGAACTCATTGAGATCCATCAGCCTTTGCCTCCTTAGTGCTGGGATTAAAGGCAAGCACCACCTTGCTCAGC
The DNA here is from genome assembly GCA_019843965.1 of Rhynchomys soricoides. Lineage (NCBI taxonomy): Eukaryota > Metazoa > Chordata > Mammalia > Rodentia > Muridae > Rhynchomys > Rhynchomys soricoides. Next base: position 590,697 of record JADRCH010007280.1, read on the forward strand.
AACTTCTCACACAGTACAGAAACCAATTTTTTAACCCTCCCCCCCCAAAAAAATCCCAACTGATTTAAAAGGGCAGCTTTTAGTGTGTTTACTTACAGATGCGAATTTATGTCCGAAACTTATCCACTCTTTCTGCACCAATATCTCAAAGCCTTCAATACTTCTGTAGAAACTATCCAGCATCAGCATGGCCAGGGATGTCAGCTGAGCAGTCCTGTCCCATCCATCACTGCAGTGTATAAGCACTGAGCTCTTCCCTGAAGAAACTTTGTCTGCTACTTGAATGGCACCTGTCAGAACAAGCTGGCAGAGAAAAACATGCAAGTCAGTAGGAAGCAGCAGGGAGCATGGTTACTACTCCAATGTGTAGGACCACATTCAAAGTTTTGAGGAAAACAGTTTATACCACTTCACATTCTGTCTACTACTACATGAAGGCTGTATCTTCTCGAGTGCTTAACAGTTACTTGCATATTTTTTGTCATTTCGAGTTGACTTTAAAAACATATCATTGTGTGCATGTTTGTACATGACTTCATGTATGTGGGTATGCATACCATAGTGCATCTGGGAGGTCAAAGGACAACTACATGGTGTCTGTTACCTCTTTTGACCTGTAGATGTGCTCTGGGACTGAACTCTGGTGACCTGGCTTGTATGGCAATCATTTTAGCTGCTGAGCCATCCATCTTGTTGGTTCTTAAGCTGATTTCTTAAGATTTATTCCATGGAGCACCCCAAATTCTAACAGCATGCTCAGATATGCATTGTGGTTGTTTTAACTAATTCAAAGAAACTGACAAAAAAAAAAACCTAATGAAACTTATTCAAGGAAATGTTGGAGTATGTGAACCACCTGACAAATAGAAAATATGAAAGGCTGTCACTTTTACATAAATTCCCAAGAGACAAGTGAACAAGAAAAAAAGGGGACCAATGGATGACAGGCCATCAAAAGGATGTGTGCAGAGGTCAGTGCCCCTGAAATGACTGCCTGCAATTCTGCTTGCAGTTTTAACTTGAGGCACTTCTGCAGAAAGTGCTACTTCTGAGAAGCATTACTAACATTCTAGATTACTGGAGCCCAATTTAATAGTTGGGGTTCCACCACTCTCTGGAGGTGGCTCTTCCCCAAGATACATCTCTCATTTATAATATAAAGGCAATTATTTTAGAAAATATTATATGCTTTCCAATTGTGTATTCCCACAATCACTCTTGACTTGGAGCAATTGTAATTATCTAGTTTTTAAAAGTACAACACTGAAAACAAGTAATCCAGCACTTTTGTGAAAAAGAAAGAAGCAGGCCTAGCCAGGAGTTCTTGCTAATGAAGACAAGGAATAGAGACAAGAAATTTCCTGAGAGGCCTTGAGAAGCTGAGAAGAGATAAAAACGGCATTTCTCAGCGCTTACAGAGGAATATAGCCCAAGTGCTTCACCTGCTCTACTGCCCTCAACTGATGTGAGAAATGCTGAGGTGCTTGTCCTTGCATGTGCCCGCATGGGCTCTTCAGCCTTCTCACAGTTGTATGAGTTTTACACAGTCCTGTGAAAGAACAGCCACGATTTCTTTTGTTGGTTCTGAATTCCCCTCACCTGAGACAAGGGACCAGTTGAACTTCCAACCAGTCTTCTTTCTGCTGCAGGATAGGAGCTTTCCCCACCTTCCTACGGTTTCTGATACATGTCTACATGCGTATGTTCATTCTCCCTTCCTCCCTTCCTCCTCCTCACTCCCTCTTTCTTCTTCCCCTATTTCTCTAAAAGAACAAAAAGACATGAAAATATTCTACTTTGCAGAAAGAATGAAGAAAGAACAAGTTGGAAGATATTTCTAAATTCCCCTGGACTCTTTAATTGGGCTTCTGAGCATTTCCTCCTGTTATTAGCAACCACAATACCTGATTTACTTTGTGACTGCACAGCACTTCATTATATAGATGTAACTTTTCCTCTACAGTCAGGTTATTTACGATGATTTTCTACTAATATAAAAATTCCAATATACTACACTTTCAAAATTGTGATTCTTTCCTGAATAAAACATCTAAGTTCTTTGTCTGAAAACAGGCAGAAGTATCCTAAGACTTAAAAGCTTTTATTAAAATCATATGACTCTTCACTGCTTCCTCTTCTATCTAGCCCTTTTTGGGAGCCTGAGGGCCAGCGTCAGCCTGTGTGTGCAGGTATATGTGGGTGTAAGTGTATGTGTGAGCCGAACCTTGACACTGGGAGTCTTCAATTCCTTTTTATTTATTCCTTAGTTCTTAACCTAATGACCCTTTTCTTTTCTGGAGTCCCATTCGGTATGCTACATTATATTTAGTTGCCACACTTAATTATTTTGTAATCAAATTTTTGAGGATGGTAAATTAAAAAAAGTTAGATAGGAAAAATTTTAAAAATACAAGATGAAAAGTATAATTTCACTAGAGAACACTGTATCTTAATAATTTGCCTGCTTAAAATATGATTTCAGTTGTTGTTTAGAAACCTCTATGGTTTTCGAAAGTGCCAGTCGGCTAACACAGTCTCTGATACTTGTACTTTGAAAAGAGGACTTTTATGCTTCTATTGGGACAAATGATTGAATGTAATCAAAATGCAAAACCTAGTCTTTAAAATTAGTCAGTAATAAATTGTTAAAAGGAAAATGATACAGAAACTGCACCTCTGTCTAGGTCTCTGAGGGATATGCACCTAATAACAGTTGAATAATAAATTAGCTATTCCTAAATAAACCCACACGAAACTATTTACTACTGACAAGCTTGGAAGAGACAGCTCTACAGACTCTAGAAATAAGATATAATGATGCTGTGAAATCTTCAATTTAGGTAAGCAAATTATAAGAAACATAAAAGCTATCAAATGTAGAATCTTCTACAGTCTCACTTAGAGAATGCAATTTTCAAATATTTAAGGAAAAATATCACCTTTGAAATATTTATTCTTTTATACATGCAAATATTTTTTAAAGTATACTTGCCTTGATATGTTCTAACCAATGAGTAGACTCCAAGCTGGACAACCAATGAGATTCTTCTATGTTGGGATAAACAATATCTTTCACTTTTTTTAAAGATTCTCGCATAACGTGAATATTATGAATGTCTAAGAAAGAAAGTTCCGTGTTCTGATATGCGTCATCACTTTCATATCCTCCTCCCGTTGCCTAAGAACAAGATTACAATCACATAGGTTTTCTAGTTTATCAGGAACTTACTTAGCCAAAATATCACATGCGCTTTCAAAATTTTATCCAAAACCTCTCTCATTTAAATAGTTAATGTGATTTTTGACTTCCTATCCAGTACAAATCCTCAACAATCTGAGTCCTACTTTGAGCTAGAGAAAAATATGGGAGGCTGGCAATTTCCTGGTGTGTGTGTGGGGGAGCAGCTGACAACTGACTTCATCAGCTGTATTCCCTTCAAAATGTTCTATAATTATTGGCTCTTCCAGATCTGGAAAAGCAAGAATAGGCTTTGGAAAGTCCTCCTGCATCAATTTTGTGGTTACAGTTGTACCGTTTGGGGAAGAGGGAGCTATACTGATGTGGCTGGCAGTGGGCACTCGAACACTGTGAGCATTCACATAGGCTATAATGTGGTAGGGGATAGCTTTTGGAGTTAGACACAGGTCAGCGGCTGAGCTTCAGCCTCTCTTCACCTAATGATCTAGTGCCAGACACTAAACTTGAAGCACCAGTGTTCCGTCCTGTAAAATAGGCTTCACTACCTAGGTCTAACAGAATAAAAAGAGCCAGACTCTTTTACAATGGCTAACAGTAACCACCTTCTGATGAGGCTCTGTGACGTGCTTTGTAATTTTACCTCTTACAGGAATGCTACAAGACACATGTTACTATCCACATTTGGCACATTGGGAAGCAGAAACTAAGAGGTTCATCCATTCCAAAATCATGCAAGTAATAAACAGAATTTACATCTGCTTAGATTTCAACATAGAAACCCTTTCCACAGTATGCCCACCAACTTTCCACTATTTAAACTGCAAGGACGGAGCTGCACATAGTGGGCTCACAAGGTTCTAAGGACAAAATGGCAAGCACCTACTGTACCAAGCACAAAATTTTGCTGTTGTTGTTTTGTAGTGCTACACATGGAACTCAGAACCTTGTACATGCTACGTAAGGGGTCTGCTATCGAAACACTCAATAGTGGTCGTAATAGTTCTTGATCATGTTCACTCGCCAGGGTGGACTTTAGTTCACCACCACAACGCTGTGAAAAGTACCCATTTCCACAATAATGAAAAGAGACATTATGGCTTTGTTTAAAAACATAGCTGTACTTTGCTTAAAGGTTTTTGAAATGTCATGGCATAGATAAATTTGGGCCCTTAAAGAAAAAGTAAAACACTTCTGAGATTTTGAAGAGGTACTAACTTTAGACTGCCTCCAGGAGGAGCACAGGGAACACCTGCATTGGAACTGAAGAGGAAAATGGAAGGCAAATGTGCCATCCCCACAGTATCAATGTTAGGGATAAGCTTGGAGCTAGAGTTGGAATAGCAAAACAAACTGAGGGCCTCTGTTGCCCCAGGGTTACGTATAGAGGTTTCTATCATTTGACCTTCAAACCTGGAAATCTACATGTAAGGCCAGAGGTCTCAGTCTCCAAACACTCTAGAGGAGAAAACATATTTAGGCATGGATGCTGAGGCTAGATGGTGTCAGATCTCCTGGAGCTAGAGCTACAGGTAGTTTTGAGTGCTCCTAAACAGCTGTGAGTGCTCTCAATCACAAAACCATCTCTCCAGTGCCTATTTGCCATTTAAAAAGAGCTTTTTTTTTTCCTTTTTTTCCCCAATAAATCAGCAGGCAAATGTATCACCTTCCCCTCTTCTGACTGTTCATGCTTTGTGGATGGCCAGAGTTACTGTCGTCTACCTGGCAGTTCCTCTGCAAATTGCAGGTAAAGACCTGGGAAGTAAGAGCTGGGTTACTTTTATACCTAGGCAAGCCTATATATAACACAGTGGCATGCTCACCCCCCCCCCCCACAGACTGAGGGCCTGCTCCTCTGCATGTGTGGCTGATACATAATTATGGGGTTTTCAGAGATGCTTGACACTGGAGTTCCTTTCCTAAATAACAGCATGATGTGAAAAAAAAAAAAGCAAAAGAAAAAATACATGTTTTAGTCATTGCCAAAGTTTCTGGCAAAACTAGATATTAACACAGCCCTACTTGAATCTAACACAGTGCTCCGCCCCAACATAGAAGCCATGCGGTGCTACATCTTACCAACCCTGGCTTTTGTTTAATTGAAAACGATGTGATGTTGTCGATTACATCTAAATACACACAAGGGAGGAACAATTATGAGGGGCAAAGAGAACAGAAGTTAGCAAGGGTAAAAATCAATTAGTCAAGCACAGGCTGAGTTCCCCAAAGTTCAATTCTCTATCTCTGGTTACTTCTGAAGTCTTCCTTTTGGTTTTTCTTTCTTCAACAAAAGTGAACAACCCAAATTATCTACAATGCTATGGAGGGCCAAAGGCCTGTTGCTACTGATATAGACAACTAGCGGAGAGACAGAGCCCAGCCCTCGAGTGCTTGAAGGCTTAGGTGGTTTGGTTTGGTTTTCCCTTAATAGTTTCCTTCTCTTCATTCCTAAGCAGACTAGAAATAGAGGCTCATTTCCCTAACATTAAAAAGGCATTCAAGAATTGTCTTGCTATGAGCTTTAGAGTTTAACATAACTAAGGTATTCATTTCACACACTTTAATATTTTAAAATATCTTTTCTAAATGCTTTATTTTAATGTTACATCCTACCTATTTCAGGCTAAGTAAGTACATGGAAATATTGTATTTTATACATGTGTTCACCTTGAATTACAGATGAAGGATAATGGAATTCAAAATATATAAAATTAAGGATAACCCAAGAAGATATTTAATTTCCTAAATGCTTTACTTATAATTCTTAATTGATTTACCAATTCAACTTCATGTCTGTTTTACATAGAAGTTTGAAATTATTTCTACATAACCCCCAACTGTGCCAACAAAAAGCATGCATGAGGCCAGGGCGGGAAGCCTAGGAATAACTGGAGGACAGCTGAACCACACACACGGTGAAGAGCTGAGCCCCACACAGAACCACACTCAAACACACTCTAGGGGAGACAGACTTCACACGCATCCCATTTCAGAAACTGCTGCATCTATCTGGGCTGCTCAAGGGCTTGCTTTGCTTTCCGGTTCTTATGATGGGTTCTGAATAATTAAAGATGTCAGATAAATGACCTTGGGATGAGTAAAGCCTTAAAGATGATGAAATTTAAGCCTGCAGCTGAAGAGAATAAAGTTGAAAGACAGGATCGGAGAGTGAGCAACTTGGGGCGGGCTTGCTTGTAAGCATTTGGAAACCACACAGGTAAAGATGGGAGAATCAAAAAATACAAGAGCAGAAACCAGACAAAGTAGCTTAAACCTATAATCTCAGTTCATGAGAGGCTGAGGCTGGAGGATTGCCATGAATTCTAAGACAGCCTAGACTAAACAGTGAGACTCTGTCTAAAACAACCAACCGACCAACAAAAACACAAAGCAAACATACCAAACAATTCTTCCCCACAAAGCCCACACAGCAAGGTAGGCTTAGAAAGGCAAAAAGTCATTTGAAATTTGCTTTTCAAAAAAATCAACTTCTGGGTCTATGATTATAAAACCTATATGTGGACATATTCATATCTTTAACTATCTTACATAATGACCATTTATGTGTACAAATGGTATGCATGAGGGAGACTTCAGATAAAATGATAAACTTCAGTTTAAATAGTAGCAGTTTCCTACAATTCCCTGAAGATACCCCACCACTTCACACAATGAGAGTGATCATACATAGCCGCAAGGGCACCAAAGACTACGTTTTGCATACGATTATAGACAAAACTCACTTTCATTACAGTTCTAGACATGCCTTTTAAGGAAGACTTGCTTTGGCCTTAGCCTTTCAAACACTGAGATTATAGGCTTAAATACCGTGGATCCTCCTGCCTCTGTCTCCTTGGTGCTGGGATTATTGGTATTACAGATATATATGACCATGTTAGGCTTTTTTGTTGTTGTTGTTTGTTTGTTTGTTTTGTTTTTTCGAGACAGGGTTTCTCTGTGTAGCCCTGGCTGTCCTGGAACTCAACTCTGTAGACCAGGCTAGTCTTGAACTCAGAAATCCACCTGCCTCTGCCTCCCGAGTGCTGGGATTAAAGGCATGCGCCACCACTGCCCGGCCCATGTTAGGCTTTTGTTATTGTTCTTTCATTCATTTTTTTGGAGACAGGGTCTAAAGTAAGTCAAGTCGGCCTAGAACTCATTATGTAGCTGAGTATGATCTTAAATTTCTTATCCTCCTGCCTCCATATTCCCACTGCTGGGATCAGAAACCAAAGGGACTTGAAAATTCAAAATAAATCCACATATTGATTGATACGTTCTGGTAAATAATTCATGGCGAACATCGCAGTTCATATGTAAGGTAGGTCTCCATTGACTACACTCACCTTGTTGGCCACTGCATTTACACTGGGTCGTGCATCATAAATCGTGAGCTTAGAAGTTTGTTTGTTAGTTTCCCTGATCACATCCAGGTATTTCTCGTCATCTTTGTTTCTTTTACCACTCATACCAACAAGAGGCTGACTGCAGCGCATAATGACCATCTTGTTTTCTGGGTGAATCCACGACAGTACCTATGGTAGTTCAGAAAGTTTAATCTAGCAAGTCTCCAGAAATCATTAAAACTGACAATCATGATGAAGCAAATCTGTTTATAATTTTCACTGTGAGTGATATCAGAACACACATTTAACACTTACATTGCTCACCACAACAAAGCTGAATTATTGAAAGGCTGGAGAAAGTCTCTACTGTTACTGGAATTTGGTAGCTTGTTCTGGACTTGTTATTATAGGAAAATGTGAACAGTAAGTGAAGGGCTAAGCAATCAGTACCCATGGAGGTAACTTATGTCTGCAGGTTCTTTCCCCAACAGTCCCCTGTGTAAAGCAACATAGGAGGAAGAAGACACAAAGGAAGCAAAGAAGGATTTCAGAGGCTAAGAAAGCTTCACTGTCTACTATAAAGTCTGCATCCCCAATGCCTAGAAGGCTTATGTGGCCTGTCCTCGGAGTCAATCTTGAATTGACTGGCAAGCCCACTGATGCTGAGCTTCTCAGCTTCTCCAAGCACATGAAAAACTCTGCAGATAAATGTCTGCTCATAACGTATATCTTGAAAATTACTGAGCTATATGCTGCAGGTACTTTCTTAGCATAGTTGGATAACTGGTGAACAGCAGTATTTAATTGATACTTCAAAATGCCTAATAGAATCGAGTGCTCCCAACACAAAACGATGATAACTATCTGAGGTGGGGAATATGCCAGCTAGCTGGATCTGGTAAGTGTGTATTATATACATATACTGATATAGTACACTGAGTCCTATACATTTGATAACTACGGTGTGGGGCTGAAAAGTCAACTGTGAATGATTATGAATACCAAGGAAATGAAGAGAGCAACAAGCTCTCCTGGAGTGCTACCCTCAGGCATTGGACTCATGGCCCTCCCTGGGCAGATGGAGAGAATAATAATGACCTCAGATGACTGCTGGAAAGACAAAGGGAAGAATGAAATAAACGTGAGCTCACATTACCTTCTAGAGGCAAGCTCCATAGCCAGCAAAATCAGTTCTCAAAATGATAAACCACAGACACAAGGATGAAAGAACATAACCATTTGGGCTCACTTAATATGAAATCAAATATTCTGATAACTTTGAGGTTATTCTTCTGTGATGGCACGTGACAAACATGAATGCTTAGAACTTATGATGCTATGAGTGTTTCCCTTCTGAGAAATTCTCACATAACAAGAATGTTTGTTCCCAGAACAAATATCTAAATCCTTGTGCCATGCTAGAGACCAGTTAAACACATGGTAGCCTATGCCAAGGAGGCTCAGATCTTTAGGAAGCCCTGTGGGCTCAGATCTGCCCATCCACTTCCTCTGACCCTTATTTCAACAGTGATGACAAACACAAGATCACTTTCATTAAGTCAGGCCAAAAGCAAATGCTGCCTTCTCTTCTCTCTGCACTGTCATCTTAGGAAATGCCACTCTTTACAAAGCTGTATTACCTCTTAAAGTCTACATTTTTGGAGGGGATGGGGGAAGGACTCTGGCAGTGTGTGAGTGTGAGTGTGTGTGTGTGTGTGTGTGTGTGTATTTTGCCTGCATGTATGTCTGTGCACTCACATGCACGTCTGGTTCCCTCAGAGGCCAGAAGAGGGCATCGATTCCCTGGGATTGACATTACAGATTATTCTGAGGCAGCAGTGGGTGCTAAGAATCGAACCCTGTTGTGCTGTAAGAGTATCTTAAACTCTTAACCACTGAGCCATCTCTCTAGCTCCTGGATACCTTTAAAAATGATATTTGATATAGAAATGACTCAGTACAAATTGTGAGAGTACTTTATTTTAAATTATCTATTTTATATTGTTGCTATTAAAATTAATATTGAGAAGTCATGGATAATTAAAATGTACATAAAAATGTAGTCTAAAATGTTTATCACAGGAGCCTGGAGAGAGATGCTCAGTGGTTAAGAGCACTGGTTGTTCTTGCAGAGGACCTGGGTTCAATTCCTACATGCTACTTTACAACTGTAACTCCACTTCCACGGGATCTGACACTTTTACACAGACACACATTCGGGCAAAAAAACCAATGCACATAAAATAAAAAATAATTAAAAATTAAAAAATGTTTTTCATAACATTATTTACCTTTTACTTTTAGCATTTTCATTCATTTATTTATTTGTGTGTGTGTGGGGGGGGACTGGGTATGCATATTCCACAGAGGATATGCAGAGGTCAGAGAATAAATTATGGGAATCAGTTCTCTCCTTCTACCAAGTTGGTACCAGGTATAAATGCAGGCTGTCAGGTTTAGCGGCAAGAGTCTTTATTCACTGAATAATCTCCCTGCACACAGCATTGTTTATAAAAGCAAACAGTAAAAAAAGATATAGAAATCTTACAATAGAAAACTTATTAAATCATTGCACATCTAGAAAAGTTATGGTTAAGATATATTGCTAGGGAAGAAATGCAGATTGGGATCCACATTAAAGGCTAGTTCAGTGCATAGAGGAAGTCCAGAGGGATGTATGCAACATGGTGGTGCTGCTTCTCAATAGGGGTAGGATGATGTTTGCTTACCAGTGTTTTCTAAAAGTCTGAAATGAGCACATATTCCTTATCCATTAACACCTTCTATAAAATGAAAACAAGCCTGTTTGTTTGAGAAAACAGAAACATAATGCACGTGTATGAGTTCACTAAGCAGTGGTATTTTGTTACAATGTGTACCTGAGTTTTGTTTAAATGGGATATTTCTTATCAATTATTTTTATATTTTTACATTTTTAAAAAAAGAATTATGTACTAGTCATGTTTCACATAACTGGCATAGCCACTTTCTGGCCGAATGTTCTGAGACCTATTGTTAAGAGTCACATGATTAGAAGGTATGTTGGAACCAGCATACCACCAGACTTATAATACTTATATCATTGTAAAAATAAAAAGACAGCTTAGCCTTAATATTTTTTTTCAGAAAAAGTAAGTTGTTACCCTGACAAAGTATAAGAAACATGTTAAATAACATGTTAAATTCTTTTTTTTTAATACTGGACTGTCACTCATGAAGAGCAACAGAGACTAAGGTCAATGATTTAGGCCCAACTGTGTAATTTTCCCTCTTGTCCCATATGCTACACAACACACCCACACACCCTCCCCCTCCACACACACATGCACACACAATCTTTGATACAGCAGATGTTCATGAAGGCTGAACAGATAGTAAACCAAACACATGCATATATACCACAGTAGCCCAGTACTTCCTGTCTGCTATAAGCAAGGCACACACTAGACAACAGTGTGTTACAGTAGTATAATCTGTGGCTCTATTACAGAAAAACGTGTCCAAGTAAAACATAAGACTGAAATTCTAAGTCTACTTTCCATTTTAGCAAACTGAGCTAAAGACTATACTTTCAAGTCCAATTTTATCAGGAAGAGAAGAACAGAAAGTAATCAGAGAAGCAAGAAATTTGAAAAATTAAAACTCCTCATAGGCTGACAATATACAAAGTTTTCCTCTCCAAAAAAATCCTTTTAAGGACAAGAATGTCTACACTTAGAAACCAAAGGCAAGGTGACATTAAATCTTAATCTATTCTACCATTGTTCTTTTTTTAAGTCTACTAATTTGAAACAAAACCCAATGTACTTATTATGACAGCTCTTGAAAATTAACAGAGGAAGAAAAAACAATCTCTAAATTTTTAGTCAATAAAATTTATGTACCAAGTATGACATGTGCATAAATATTTAAGGACTAAAAGAGAACTTTGTGAGCTGGGTTCAGTGACATGGTAGCATAATGTCTGGAAGAGTCTGTACTTGAGTCCAGTTCATTAAGGGGATTTGAGCAGCTTTGCACACAGGCTGGGAATGAGCACACCCTAGCATCTGCAGAAAAGCCTGCACAAACACATGTTCTCACAATCTAGTCTTTTCTTTGCAGCCCAGGTTAACCAACATTTAGTACAAGCCTGCATCACATCAGGAATTGTGCCATAATGCTGACAGCAACCAAGGGTCTGCTCTTTCTTCCCTGCATTACTGAGGTGGGCTGTGACCTCTCACTGATGCTCTCATTAGAGTTTTCTTGTCTTCCTTCTGCACCCTGGACTTGGAGCTCATAGAAGGCAGCTGTTCTTTCTTCTCTCATTTCACCTGGTGCTACACTTGCAGTAGGTCCTTGGGAATTACTCATCAGAAACCAAGTGCTCCTCTCAACTACATGACTACTGTCCTTAAGAAAGAAAAGGCATTCTCTGAGGCAAAGGAATACTCACAGGGATCCGATTTCGGGATCTAAAAGTTGCAATTCTCCTAAGGTCATCATCTGAGGTTCGATAAGGAACCACCAAAAGAGCAGGGTATGTGTCACAGAGTTCATAGCACTTATTAATAAAAGTTATCCTCCAATGGTGATTGGGTAGGCCCTGCAGGACAAAAGGAAGCATTAAGTCAGCATGAAATGACTTCTTGTCTGCAATATCTGGGCTCTGTCTTCCTTCTACCATTATGTGCATATGCCTTTTTGACCACAGTGTGATTGGTAGCCTACCTATTTACATTAAGGATGTCAAATTAACAATCCAGACAACATGAGCACATGGACAAACACCGGTGGTTTCCATAACTAAACTATTTCTCCTAACTATAGGTTCTCTAGAATTTGACATTTTGTTTCTTGTAGACATATTCTTTACTCCTTGTGCCATACAGATAAGCCCAAGTTCATCTCCTACCCATGCACCCCTTCCCCTCCATTCCAAAGAAAAGTGCCATGGGCAGTGTTAACCTGTGTCTACTTGAGGGTTCCAAGAGAGCTAGCAACTTCCTCTTTGTGCTTCAGACAGAGAGAATGATTAAGTCTACTCCCACATGGAAAGAGGCCCTGGGGGTTGGGGGAGGGAACCCTTTTGGGGAGGCTCATTTCGCCACCTCCGATAAGTTATTTAAATCAAGAGCCTGGGGACCCAGGATCATTCTGTAAATTGTGTGAGGAGTGAAGTTAGTATTTTAAGCAGACTGCTAGTATGATAGGGAGACACAAAGGCCACCCCTACCTATCTATCATTTGCCCACAAAATTATATCCACTGTAGACAATAACCAGAGGTGGTGGAATATTCTCTCCCCATACTCACAAATGCACAAACATACACATGAACGTGAGCATGGTGGCTGTTTGCTTTGGGGACAGACATTGTACCTTTTCTTTAGGTCTGGCCCTATGTACCACGGCCAAACAGATGCTGAGTCTGATGCTGAGTCCAATTAGTGAGTTTTAAAGTCCCATCAGAAAGTTACAAGAAAAAAAGATTGAATATAATGGCAGCCTAGAAGAAAATACCTAAAAAGTTCATCTATGCATGCAATTCTTTAAAAAAAAAAAAAGTTTTCGTTTCAAGCTAGAAGCTCAAACTGAAGGAAAGTCTTACTATTGTCAATGTCAACTAAAAAAAAGCAAGATAAAATGCTTTCATACATAATGTCAGAGAGGTTTCTAAAACACGACCAATGTTCTAGTGGCCTTTCTTCCATCTCAGTAGTCAGTCTAGAACAGAGACCATTAAAGTGAAAGATTCACACCCTTTGAAAATACAGTAGCCTAAAGCAGATTCATAGGGTCCATCAAAACTGTGGTAACAGCAAAACCTCCCTTCATCTAACCCCAGGGTAAAATCTGCTTATGAATGTGCAAACCACTGAGCAACATTGAAAATGGAAGTCACCCGGGGTCATGATGGTGGAAGGGGTGGCTAGGAAGATTTTCACAAGCTTGAGGTTCTGGAATTGTACTCTACATTCACTTGCTTTTCATACGAAGCAACTGGCCTTAATTTGATTCTCGAAAGCTCATTTCATAACATTTCCAAATTATTTTAGGAGCCTCGTAGAAGAAATATGAAAAATTCCATTGCAAAACTCCTAGCTGTTATATTAGAGGTCAAGTTGTGGCTTTTGTTACATAATATGATTGCTTGTGACATTCCTGGTAAAAGTTCTGGAAGACTTTTTTCTTGCTCTGTGTAGGGTAAGTATGGTATGTATGGCATGTGTGTGTGCACATGCATGTGTGTGTGCACATGCATGTGTGTGTGCAAGCATTTATACTTGTATGTGCACATATGAAAGCTAAATATTGATGTCAGGTCTCCTTCTGTATTCTTTTCTACCTCATCTTTTGAAACAGGGGTCTCACTGAACTTGGAGCTCAATGACTAGGCAGCCTGGCTTTCCAGAGAGCCCCAGGATCCTCCAGGATCTCTTCCCAGTGATGGGATTACAGACATAGGTGACCGCACTTGGCTTTTAACGTGGGTTCTGGGGATCCAAACTCAGGTCCTCATGTTGCGATCACTTTACCTTCTGAGACATTTCCACATTCCAAACCTCATGCTCTTATTATCACAAATGAACATACATGCAGATAACATTTACATGAGAGAATAATAAAGCTCTTTGTGAATATTATACATCAACTATTTGAATCTGTAATTCAGAACATATATAACTTAAATAAAAAGATGATTAATATTTAAGCTTACATACACACACAAAGTTATGTATAAAAGTTCGACTTTTCTAGACCCTCAGTATTTGACTCATTTCATAAACACCACAAAATGGAAGTTCCTCATCTAGGAAAGGAAGCAGAACTTAGTCATTCAGTTTTCAGATCAGTTTGAACATGGCTACAGAATGAGCTTGGTAGCTGCAAGAGGAAAACAATGAGGTATATTATACAAAATGTGGATGACAGCACAGCATGAACACAAACTAAGCAAACTGTTACTTATTTTGAGACGATGACCAACAATATAATTTCCAAATACATGTTTGCAATTTAACACACACCAGACAATTGCATTTACTGACTTACCTGCCTTCTGTATTCTTCAACTGGATTATAAACAGTCCACCCATCCACGTTAAACTTCTCTTCATTTACAAATGCAAATAATGGCTAGGAAAGTCCAGAAACAGGAGTTTAAATTTCAATGTGGAGCGATAGTCTACAAATAGTTCTTACTTTAAGTTTTCACAAATAAATTTCATAGATTCATTAACTATGAAATTGCAACCCACATTGAGACTTACAAAAACAAAAAAACAACTGTGGAAATTAAGACAAGCCTTACATTAACTTCTATCTTCAGGAATAATTACTTTTAAAATCTTGATTTTCTATGGCTACAAATGTCACCTTTGTGTTTTGTTTTGTTTTTAAATAAGGCTACACACATACACACACACACGATTTCTAGAGCAAAAAGTACCTATGAATATTAAATATTATCAACTGATTAAAGTCACTTAAAAAAAAGGAAGAAATTCAGGAATGATTATTAAACAGTGCACCTGTCTCAAGAGAGTATCATAACATGTTTATCTATTTAAAGAGAGACAGAAGATGAGAAAACTTAATTGACTGCTCTCTGTGAATTCTGAATCAATGTTCTAGCCTCTGAAATAACAGGACTGACCATCTCAAAGCGCTACTGATGAATTTCCTAACTTTGAATACCATCTATCCCCTAGTGACCATTCTAACTCCTTGCTCTGAATATGGTGGCTATGTGTCAACTCCACAATCCCCACAGGTACATCAAAGGCAGGAGGCAGGGGTTGGGGTGACTCTGAGGCTAACACCACAAACCAAACCTTTGGCTCCACCCCAGCAGTCCAGTTTCTTTCCAGTCTCCTCTGTTTAGCCGATGAGAAGCCCATGCTCCTAGGTGACTGAGTCAAGTACTGTACTGCTGGTCTTCACACCACCTGCTTACCCTCTGGTCTCTCATTTGGCTTATCATAGTAACTCTGGATTATTCCCATTTTCAACTGTACATCTCTAAGTTCAGAGCAACAATGCTGTAATATTAAGTTAGATCAAATCAGTCCCCTATCGAAATCATCCCATGGTTTCCCACTTGGCTCACAGCAAAAGTTGAAGTGCGTCTAATGCTCCACATGGCCATCTGCCATCTGGACACCTCTAGATCCTCTACACATATCAACTAAAACGGAGCTTGGTCCAGAACACAGATTTTTTTTTTTTTTTAAACTGAATGGCATAGTGAAGTCCTGAAAACCCTGCAAATTCTGGAGCTACTGTGGCTGGACACTCGTTCAACAGCCATCTATCCTCTGATCTATCTTCTTTTGTTACTAAACTGAATGCCAGTGTCCCTTCCCTTACATTACATGGAATTCTTGGAAAAGTCTCATTTTGCAGCAACAGTTTTCTGTTTAAATAGCAAGAAAGTTAAGGTAAAAAACCGACCACCAAAATGCTGGATCTCACTGCCTTCTTGAATTTTCCCATTCATGCATACAGCACTTACAGTGGGTCTCAAGTCTGACATCAGACTCAAATGCTATATTCAGCAATGGATAACATATTAGCCACCACATGGACCTAAGAAACTGACCAAGGCCCTAGCCTGACACTGACTTAATGCTTATTTGGTACCAAGAGGGAGAAGAAATAAGGTCTGTTAACTGATGTTTACCTCACACTTTTGGTGAAGTTCTCTAATAAGGAAAAAGTCTATCAGTGACATATCACTGCTCTGGCCATCTCATTCCACCCTGGTCAGTACCTAGGCTGGGTAACAGCTATGTCATGGGCAGAGTTGTAGATAGCACATAATTTGAGAGTTAAGGATGAGTGGTTACAGATTTGGAATGCTCAAGGCCGACAACACTTTCTAGGTACATTACTATGTCTCAATCCTTGATAGTAACACTTCTGTTTCCTTGAGCACTCTTTCATATATCTTATATGAAAATTACTGCAAAATTATTATCAGAAGAGTAAAGCTATATGATCCAAATCATCACCATCTTCTGAACATTTTTTTTTTTTTGGTCATAAGTACAAAAACAAGACAAGGTCTCCATTTAGCTAATAACTATCAGATGGCCTTTCTCAAGAAATTGCCTTCATAATGACACTTCACATGGTGAACTGGTCACAGGCACATCCAACCTGCATCTCATACATGTCCAACAATAGCTCTCAAACAAGTTACATATTTATAGGTGACATCATACCTCAGTGTAAATTACCCCACTCCCCTGTAGAAGGAAGCAAAGAACTGGTGACAGGAAGAGCTCCTAGATCACTCTTGAGGCTTAAAAAGCCAGACTCACAGCTCAAATATTTTGGAAAAAAAGTTTGAATTACATAACTGGTAAAATTTCTCTTAAGGAAATAACAGAGCAACACATACAACGCTGTATCAGAGTGCGAGATGGAAAATGCTTGAAGTTTAAACCACTATTTTTATCATTCCAACAAATTAGCTTTTAATTATAGGGAAACCATTTGGCTCAAGGGAAACAACTGTTCTAGAACAACAGATGCTTATAGCTTTCAAAGCAGAACATACCCGAACTTTTTCTAGATTTTTTTTTTCCCTTAAAGATTTAGGTAAGAGAAAGAAGCAAGAATTTTACCATGGAAGCTCACTGTCAGATAACACAAAGGTGGATAATTACAGAAGGCAAAACAAATACTAAGCAGGAAATCAAAGCAAAGTTAACAAAATCCATATACCATACATCATTAAAAAGTATAAAGTTCCCCACAGTGGTAACTTATTACCAGCCTAACCCAAGTTGCTGTCTGAAAAACGTTTTAACCTGAAGTTAATGGAAACCTCAGCTGACCTGAGGTTTTCAGCTGACATTTTATTTTCTCCTCTAGACAATACATTTCAGAGCTTTGAGGTCATTAGAATTTCATTAGTGAACTGACATTCCCAAACATAACCTTGGGTGGCTCTGTTTTTGACTCTCCATCTTAGAAGTAAAGTCTCATTGAGAGAACACAACATCAAGCAGGCAGAATTGTTCACCTAGTTAGTGAGGATGGTACCTACTCTGACTTGCCATATGCCCAGGTGAGGATGACATCTACTCTCTTGACTGCTTAAGCACTGGTTCCATTTCTTTACCTAAGAATTCTCAAATTCTTCCCTAACCTAGCAAAATCAGAACAGTAACATGTTTTGCCAGGAACTGGTGATAAGTTGCTGTTCAGTGTGCTGTTTATAGGTTACTTTTGGGGTATGGTCCTTCCCCAGCCACGTCTTCTGCCTCAGAACTGAGGTGTTTGGCAGGTTCCATTTCAAGATACCCATGTCTTACCTCACCTCTAGTGAACGAGAATCTCTAGGGTTTCTAGGAGCTAACTTCCCTCCTGCACTGGTCCTAGAAGGACAGATAGACTAGAGAAAAATGCTTAGGAATAAATCTGTAGTCAAGGTATTTGGGCAATGGCTCTTACTTAAAGTTATAATCATGGGATCACATATTTACAGAAAACATAAGGGGGACTCCAAGTACCCTTCAGCCTGTTTCCCTCGCATCTTATGTAAGTGAACAATGTCAAGACTGGTACAAGATATTAGAAAATCCAGGTCTAGCCCAGAATTTAACAAGGGTCCAAGTCTTTCTTTGTTTTACTCTGTATTGGCATCTGAGCATTCCATCAGTTTCAATACCTACTAGTAAAACTTTGGAGACTAACAAAAAAGAGCATGTGTACATTTTTCCACATTAAAAATAGCACAAAGTAACATTTGAAAAAATGTTAAAGGACAAAGTTGAAATGGAAATCTCTGATTTTGCACCAGGGGAAAAACCAGCTTGGACATATAGAATATAGCTTGTCATTTTCATTTAGCTACATTTAGCATTGTTATGTCTTGGGGAAAAATTCCAAAATAACAACAGAGTCTAGCTTTTGCTTAGACATTATTTTAAAATGGCATATATATAAAGATTTGCTTAAAGAATATAGATAAAAATTTTTAAAAACTCATTTTAGGTTAGCATATAAAGTAGTCGGTTTCATTATGGTATTTTACTACATGTATCTTAATTTTAGACTGGGTGTTTTAAACTTTATTGAGATGTGTAAATGTTTCCTAACTGAGTGGGGTTGCTCTGTAGTGTCCTCTCAGAACTGGATGTTTTAGAGTTAGATTGATGATGAAGACTCAGGGTCATCTCAAATAGAAGACAGTTCCATTAACATCATGTCTTTAGTATTCGGGGGCCTGGGTATTAGGCGGTAGTAAGACTGATTGCCCAACATGCATAAGAGCCTAGGTACAAATCCTTAGCACCAGAAAAATAGAAAAACAAGTATCCCAGGAAATAAACTGAGGAACTATGGAACTTTAGAAGTCTCTTCAAATGGTGGGACCACCCCACAGCAACACATTCATGGGATTTTAGAAAGATCAACTCTTGATAAAGTAAACAGACTTATTTCTCTGAATATCTAAACTCAAGATTCTAGGAAACCACTTACTAACTGGTTCTTTTCTAACATTTTTATGTTTTTTTTTTTTGAGACAAACAAGGTCTTATTTTGAAACCCTAGCTTGCCTGAAATTCTCTATGTAGAACAGAATGGCCTCAGTTCCTGGCACACCTCCTGCTTCAGCCTCTCGAGCACTTAGATGACAAGTCTGAGCCTATATGCCTAGGCTACACACTAGTTTAACAAGGAGTTTAAGGGACCATCTTTTTCTTATTTTAATTTCTGATATTCTTCTGAGCTGATGACCTTTGTAAAAGCTACCGATCTACCATTTTAGGATATATAGTCACCTCATTTTTACTTTTCAGAGTATACTTAAGAAACAAGGTTTCTTCATTTCAGAAACTGTTTTCTTGCACATCTGAAGAACCCCCAAATTTAAAGAATCATAGGAGGTACTGCAGTCTAAGGAATTTAATCCTATTGATTCCTTTCCTTCAGCTCTTCCCAGACCCACCCTCACCTCCCTACTCCCCTAATTTCTTGTTATTTTTTTTAAGTCATCACAAACAATTGTGTTACCCAAATACTCTTGGGTGTGGGTCCTGCCCTGGAAAATAGGTTGGCACACCAGTGGTCACACCCCAAAAGAAGACAGACTCTCCCTCACCCAGCAGCTATTGAATGCCAAGACCTCCTCAATTAGGAATGTCTACATCTCAGGCCTCATTCTATAGGGTTTCTACATGTCATCCCAATCACACAGTGCATATATGCACTGTGCCTGGAAAACAGTTTCCTTAGAGTTATTTAGCACCCCTGCCTCTTAAAATCATTCAGTGTTCTGTTTTCTGTAAATTGACCGGTTGCATGTCCCTGTGTTAAATGTCATCTACTGTAAAAGGAAGAAGCTTCTATGTGAATTTAGCAGAATATAGTATTAGTTTCTCCTTTAGGATCTATAACCTAGCTACTCACAGGTTTCTGGCCCAATAGCAGTGCCAGGTATGGGTTCTATCTCCTGGAGCAGACTTTGGATTCAGTCACAAAATGGCTGGTTAATCCTATAACATTTGTGCTATTATTGTTCCAATGGACAAATTTTGTCAAGGCAGTCATTATTGTAGCTCATAAGGATCATAGCTAGGAAAAGCTATGATTACTTTTCTCCTCCAGCAGCAGGTAGATTCTGCTCCTTCCAGTACTATGACAACTACACACACACACACACACACACACACACACACACACACACACCTTTTAAAAAGAAAAATGATTGGACAGGTTCTGCAAGCTTTGGCTTGCCATTTACCCCAGTACTATCTATGGTTAGCATCCTTATACATATACTATGACTCTAGGCAACACACCCCTGCATTGGCAGTCTATCTGGCTTCTTCACATTGCACACCACTCCTAACCTGACTGCTGTCCTGCTCATCTTTCAGTATTTGCCTCCTCTAGGAAAGCCTTTTCATGAATATCCCCATGAGATCTAATGAAGCACTCTACTATATGTATCTGCTTATCTATACCATTCAGGGAAGAGTGCTCCTTGGAGACAACCAGTGGAGATGAGTTCTAGGTCTGCAGACCCTACCAAAAAGGCATTGAATGGCTAAGCAAAACTACAGGAGAAAGATAAAAAAGAAGAGGAACAAAGGAGGGCTGGCCCTCCCAGACAGTCAAACATCTTATGAATCCTGAGCAGGTAAGAAGAGCTGATCGTGATGGCACATACTTGTACTCCTAGCACTTGAAAGCTAGAGCTAAGAATATCAGGACTAAAAACAAAAAACCCAGGATAGCGAAAACTATTCTCAACAATAAAAGGACTTCTGGGGGAATCGGCCTCCCTGACCTCAAGCTGTACTACAGAGCAGTAGTGATAGAAACTGCATGGTATTGGTACAGTGACAGGCAGGTAGATCAATGGAATAGAATTGAAGACCCAGAAATGAATCCACACACATATGGTCACTTGATCTTCGACAAAGGAGCTAAAACCATCCAGTGGAAAAAAGACAGCATCTTCAACAAATGGTGCTGGTTCAACTGGCAGTCTACATGTTGAAG
>JADRCH010007280.1:611846-660041 GCA_019843965.1 Rhynchomys soricoides
ACACACATATGGTCACTTGATCTTCGACAAAGGAGCTAAAACCATCCAGTGGAAAAAAGACAGCATCTTCAACAAATGGTGCTGGTTCAACTGGCAGTCTAACATGTAGAAGATTGTGAACTGATCCATTCCTATCTCCCTGCACAAAGCTCAAGTCCAAGTGGATCAAGGACCTCCACATAAAACCAGATACACTGAATCTAACAGAAGAGAAAGTGGGGAAAAGTCTCGAACACATGGGCACAGGGGAAATGTTCCTGAACAGAATGCCAATGGCTCAGATTCAACAACTGACAAATGGGACCTCATGAAACTGGAAAGCTTCTGTAAGGCAAAGGACAATAGGACAAAATCTGCAACCCACAGATTAGGAAAAGATCTTCATTAACTCTACATGCAATAGAGGGCTAATATCCAATATATACAAAGAACTCATGAAGTTAGACTCCAGAGAACCAAATAACCATATTAAAAAATGGGGTACAGAGCTAAACAGAGAATTCACAACAGAATAATCTCAAGTGGCCCAGAAGCACTTAAAGAAATGTTCAACATCCTTATTCATCAGGGAAATGCAAATCAAAACAACCCTGAGATTTCACCTCACATAAATCGGAATAGCCTGGATGATAATGGACTGAACCTCTGAACCTGTAAGCCAGCCCCAATTAAATGTTGTTCTTATAAGTGTTGCCTTGGTCATGGTGTCTGTTCACAGCAGTAAAACCCTAACTAAGACAGAAGTTGGGACCTGGGACTGGGGTATTGCTGTGATAGGCCTGACAATGCTTTTGTTTGGAGGAATGTGGATTTTGGGACTTTGGAAAGCAGTGGAATGCTTTAAGTTGAGCTTAATGGGCTGTCCTAATAGGAATATGGAAGACTTTGTTGCTGAGTATGATTTGAACTGTGTAGACCTGGTCCAAGAGGTTTCAGTGGAGAAGAATTTCAGAATGTGGCTTATCGACTGTTTTTGTGGTATTTTGGTGAAGAATGTGGCTGCCCTTGTCTGAAGAGTCTGCCTAGTCTAAGGTGAAGAGATTTATATTAATTGCATTGACAAAGGAAGTCTCAAAGAAGCCCAGCAGAGACTTTATTCTCTAGTTAAGTATTATGAAGAGTGTTTTGAACAAGCTTAGCAAGCTTAAAAGGGAACAATATAAAATATATGGTTCAAGTATTAAAGGGGCTCCAGGAAGGGAAATATAGCTGAATCCTGTGTTCTAGGAGATAACAGATTTAGGGATTTGGGGGCAAGATCCTACCCAGCTAACTTTAGATCCAAGCATGGTGGTGGTACACACCTTTAATCCCAGGAGACAAATCGAAACAGATCTCCGAGTTCAAGGCCAGCTAGGGACAAAGCAGGTTCTAGCTAGGTGAATAAAATCTTAAATCCAGGCGTGGTGGTATATGCCTTTAATCCCAGCATTATAGCAGACAGAGCCATGCAGATCTCCGAGTTCAAGGTCAATCTACAAAACAAGTTCCAGGAAAGCCAAGTTTAGGCAGAGAGGGAGTCAGAAAACAGAGAGTGCATAATAGAATGGGGGGTGGGGGAGGGCATATTCCAGCCCCAGCAAGCAGCAGAACATGGCAACTTCCACCACGTGGCTCTGGCTTTAGAGTGAAAAGTAGAAGGGACTACTGGGACAATTGATGCTGGTTAGCTGGAGCCAAGAAATTAGTGGTGATTAAGAAGAGACCAGCATCACTGAGGTGAAAACTTCTGGGAAGTGTTTTCTGAGAGCACAAGAAGCTGTGGTCCAGATATAGCCAAGGTTGTACCCAAGCAACAGACAGGAACTACAACTCTATGTGAAAGTTGACAATCTTAATGTGATTAAAGTACTGCAAAAACAATTGACAAGACTCAGGAGGCAAAGTATTTTCTTAACTGTCAAAGCATAAAACATCCAGTATACATATTTGATTTTGTACTTCTTCTAAAATTCTCTGCATGTCATGCAATGTGTTTGTCCCTGCAATCTCAAAATATACATATAAAATACATGATTTTTGTGTTAAAAAAGCTAGAAGACACACTGAGTTGACATTGTAGGTAGATGGGGAGGTTGTGCCCTCCCCAAATGGTTGTGCTCTAATCTGAGAAACCTTTGTTATGTTACACAACAAAGAATTAATGTTCCAGATGGAATTATGGTCACTAATAACTGACCTTAAAACAGAAAGAAAGTAGCCTCGGTTATCTGTAACGGCCTCATCCAATCCTAAGAGAACTCAGAACACAAGCTGGAAGGAGTAGGAAGGGTGGTGTCGAAAAGGGGCCATGAGACATGGAACAAAAGGAAATCAATTCCAGCCTAGTGTGTCTCTGTGCTCTCGCACTCCTGCCCCCCTCTCAATCCACTTTTGAGCTCCACAAATATAATAGGCTACCTTTTTAAAAAAAATCATATAGCTCATCATAGCAACAATGGGAAACTAACACACTGTAGAGGCTAAGAACCCACACTCTAACCAGAAGTGCATACTGATATCTGCTATGAAACAGAATTTAGCAAAAACAGTAACTCTACTTCAAAACAGTTAGCACAAGATACATGTGAATATATACAAAATTATGTATATGCAAGGCTACTCAGTGCAATATTTATATTGTGCCAAATACGGAAGTCTTCAAATAACTATCAAGAAACAACTAATATAATAAAAATCGAGAGAATACTATATAGTTCTAACCAGAGTGAAGAAGCCCATTCATTATGTAATCTCTATTGGAGAACAAAAAGAAAGCAAGACATAGAGAATATATAGTGATACCATTAGAGTTAAAGGGGACAGAGGCTATTAGTAGCCTGTGGACTCTTAACATCCCTAATCTGGAAATCCAAAATTCCCAAAGCTCCAAATATTAAATATCTTGACTATAACATAAATACTTAACTCACTTTGCATTTTGGAGTATTTCAGATTATAAATGCTTAGCCCACACACTCTGTACAAGTGCTCCGCAATCCTACAAACATCAACACTGGCAATATTTTATTTTTGGTCTCAGCACTTTGGATAAGGAATACGCAAGGTTTCCCTTGCACTAGTGGGGTGCATAACTTACTGAATGGATACACTGGTTGTTTGTGAGGAAGGCATGGGGTGAAGTACACAGGATTTTTAAAAACAGTTTTATATTTCCCAGGTTTTCAATCATGAATATGTAACAGCTATTTAGAAATTAAATTGAAGGATAGGTAGATGGCTCACTGGGACCTGAGTTCATATTCCCAGAATACATGTAAAAGGCAGGTATGGAGGTGTCTGTAACCGAAGTACTTGGAGAGACAGAGACAAGTCTGGGGTTCGTTGGCAGACAGCCTAGCTGAGATGGCGAGCCCCAGGTTTGGTAAGAGACATTGTCTCAAAGTAATAAGATGGAAACATGATCAAGGGATCAGCACAGTGTCAACCTCTGGCCCCATCTGGGAGTGAGCCTACACACACATGTACACTTACAAACTTAAAATAATACTGAGGAAACCTGTTACTTAAACAGACTATTCTGATGGGCTCCTATTTCCTGTCTATTTACATCCGTACATTCACTGTGTTTCTATTTACTAAGGACCCACTGTAAACAAGGTATAAAGTGGAAAAAAAGACAAAGAGGACAAAATCACTGGAAGGAGTTAGAAATTCTCCACAGGAGACAGATGAAGGGGAAACAGTGGTAGATCATTTAGGGGAGACAGCAGGGTGACTCCTTGACAGACCTCCCCAGGGGATGGTGGTGATGTCTGAATGACCTGGAAGGACAGTAAACAACAATGGCAGAAGCACTGAAAGGCCAGAGATAATACATGGCTATCAGCAAAGGCCTAGGTCTGTCTGCAGTTTAGGAAAGCAAACAAAAATACAGAGATGGGGCCACCCTGTGGAGGAGACAGAGGCTTGCATTAAAATTGACAGAAGGGAGGCCATTTCCAGAGCAAGGATACTAGAAAGCCAGCACTGCCTGCAGCCTGACAGCACAGACTGACAGAAGGCATGTGTACTGGCTGAGAGGTAGGAAAACTAGCTAAAGCCCACTTCTTACAGAGGGAATAATATCTTCAACCAAGTCAGGCTGGGAATAAGAAGCATTTAGGTTTAGTAACCACTAAGCAGCAGAGAAAATGCCTATGATTTTAAGTTTGAATCAGGAGGGGGAGAGGGCATCAGGTATGTCTAAGGCACACAGAGGGTATACTGGGAGGGAATATGAGCGAGTCACCTTAAACAAGTCAACTAAGGAGAAATAGGACACTATACATTTTAATCCTACTCAGAAAGCCAATCTTGGTGGTCACAAGAGAAAGCTTGCCTAGTAAGCTGGAAAAGAAAACAGACTTTTCTAGAAAACTCATGTATAGAACCCCCACCCCCAACACACACACACCAAAAAACAGAATGGCAGGAGGAGGAAGACAGAACAAGAGACTTGGGTCTCAGAAGCTACAGGGAAAGTTAAATTTTAAACCAAGGAGGATTATCTAGAAATGTGATACTCTGCCATGCCCAACCCTCTGACATTGCAAAACAATGTTGTCATTTACAAAGTTCACACTTGACAACTGTGCAATTGAGTTGTCACAAAACCACAAAAAAATAATTTTCTATAACATGTTTAAGTAAGCTTATGATTTTGTGTTGGGCTACATTTATAGCTACCCTTGGCCATGTTCACTGCACAGGCCATGGGTCAGAAATGCTTAGACAATGGGATCATGAGACTTCTGCTAAACACACCAAAGAGTATTATATATATAATAGAAACAGGTTTTTTTTTTTCAATGTGCCAATGAACCTATGAGAGAGGAATAAATACAGAAGTCTAAAACTAGCCACAAACAGGATCAAAGAACTTAATGACAGTTTAGGAGCTGGGAAATGAAGCTGTGGGCTCATCCAAGATGGAGTCATACTGGAAACCTCTTTTTAAGGAAGACTGTACTTCATAACACTACCACATAAGCAGAGGTAAGTGGGACATAACCTCTTTCGGGTTCTAAGCGAGGTCTCTGAGCCGGAATTACCAGTGCTGAACAGAGAAGACAACCCACGTCTACCACTGAGACTCTACAGTCACAGGTCAGCCTAGCATGTACCCTAATAAAAAACTGAATGGTTCCCAAAACATTGAAGGAGAATTAATTTATAACCTTCTCACGCTGTTTGAGGTACTTGGCAGAAGAAATTCAGAACCTTTTCAATCCCAGGCTCAGAGTATTTCCATAACTAATATTCCAAAGGCTGAGAGTTTCCAGGTAGTAATCAGAAAATACAGCAGGAAACATACTTCAAGCCTGCCCTTTTGTGGAAAATTCACAGACTTTGAACTATAAAAGTAGACACCACTATAATAATAAATAAAAAAATGGTATGGAACATGTGAGAGGGAGAGATTATAAACATTGGCCAAACAGCTCTGAAACAAAATGAAAATAAACTTCCGTAATAATGAAATAAACCAACCCCACCACCCCTCATACACAATAGAAAGAAAACCCCAGCAAATAAAATGTAGAAGTAGTTAAAGTATAAGATAAAATGGAAGAAATTACCGTGCCTGAATCCTGGTAATCAAAGGATGTATACCTGCATGAAAAGGCTATATTTTATATGTATTTTCTTTGAGAGGAAAGGCTGTGGAGTGAAAGTGAAGGCCGAAGAGACTCTCGTGTGTGTGTGGGGGGGGGGGGGGACAGTACTCACAGAAGCTAGAAGAGAGTATGAGGTTTCCCAGAGTGAGATTTACAGGCAGTTGTGAGACATCTGATGTGGGTACTAAGTACTGAACTCAGGTCTTCCTTAAGAGCAATTCAGTAAAACATGCTACTATACCAGCCACAGTGAAGGCTTTGCTCCTGAAATTTGAGACAGCCAGTGCAAGTCCCCTTAACCTGGCCTGCCTTGACAGATACAAGATCAAATGTGTCACTTAAGTGCTCTTAACTATTGAGCTACATGGTTAAAAATCCCACATCCCATTCTCACCCTGCTTTTTGAGACAGTCACTTACTGACCTGGAGTTCACCAATTAGGCCAGGCTCTAGGGATCTCCCTACCTCCCTAGACCTCCTTAGCAATGAGATTATAAGCACACACCACCACCATGCTCAGTTTTATACATGTAGGTTCTGAGGATGAACTCAGATTCTCATGCTTTACTGAACAAACCATCTGCCCAGCCCAGGTTTTGTAATGTGTCTGGTCTAGAGCCATTTTCAGAATAGTTCTGAATAAATAGCAGGGCTACAAGCGGGCTGGCCATGAGTTTTGGAGTGGATCCTGATGAGGCATAGGCAGCCAGGGAATGCAGCGCTCTGGAAGCAGGCAATGATGTTGAGGGGGATCTAGATGAGACAGTGATTCCAGGAGCTGGATGGTTCTGATATAAGCAGAGTCAAAGGTTTTGATAGAGACAGCAGGAAGGGAGAGATCAAATGGAATGAAGGGCCTAGTCTTAGAGAAGGCAAGGCAGTATACTGTAAAGCAAGGTTAGGTGCTTAATTAGCTAACTGTACTGCTTATTCAAGGGAAAAAATCTTGTCCAAAAAGAAACAGAAAATTCAACACATAGTTTATAATCCTTAAGCCATCTCAAAGCCAAAAGCAGGGAGGCTATGTGTACAGGCGCTTCTCATTTCAATTCCGAGCTCAAACACTGTGTCCTTTTATATCTGCGAATTCTATAATCAATCTAAAAAGGAAGAGTCCACTAACTCTTTGTCTCATTTCAAATTTTAGTGCAATTTAGAATATTTCTCCATTTCTGAGCTGAATAATAAAGACAGAGAATAAAACTCCCCCTGGATTCTCTATTCACAGGCTCATTTAATACTTTTCAAATGATCAAGAGAGTGTATATGTGCATAACTCACTTCACTGATTCTTATGTAATTATTCTCATAAGCCAGCACATTTAGAATTGAGTACGAGGGGACACAAGTAATATGGCCCAAGGCTTAAGTCACATGGCCGGGTTTGATCTCATCAAAACCAGAAGCCCCCGCCCCAAACAAAGACCAAAATCTCATAGTACCTACCCATTGTATGTCTGAAGTAAAATGTCCAACTCCTGCCCAGAAGAACATGCATTACTATGTGTTAGTTCAAAATTGAAACACATACTTAGAAAAGGCCTGGCAAGAAGAACTAAGCCACAGACTCTACGAAAACCAAAGGTAGTGACCAATGCCTGTCGATGTGGAGGAGGCGCTGTTAAAGGCACCGTTCCCATCCTTTGGAAGCAATATGCTACTACAGCAGCCATAGTGAAAAGCTCTTCCAGCATGCTACTGCTAGCATAGGCCATGGGTTCAGTGACCTGTGTCACAGTGAGGCTCAGTGAACTTCCTGCATAGAGACTTTGGAAGTCACATAATATTTACGTGCGTCAGTGTTCTCATCTACAAGGGGATAATACCAGTTCCTACCCCATAGAGTTTTGTGAGGATTCAATGTTAAGTGTGAGGGCAGGCAGGTAGTTGCTTTGCTCCTGAAATTTGAGAGAGCCATTGCAAGTCCCCTTACCCTTACCTTCCTTGACAGATAGGTCAGACGTGCCATGCTCCCAGATGAAAACAAAGGGTGCACCTTCATGACTGCTCATCAGCTCACAGACGACCAAGTGGGAAATACTGTGGTTCTTAACTTTAATCCAGAATGTCACCAAGAAAATGGGAGGTGCAAACACAAATCTGAGCCATGTTTCCCTAAAAGCAGTGAAGTCTGCGTGGGCTGAATAGCTGGAAAGGATGGGAAGTGCTCTCTGAAGGGTTCCTTTCAGTCCATAGCATCACCTCTCCCATGCCGCACTGCTGCTTGGGATGCTTTCTGATTTAATACTCTGAAGACTTCTAGTGAGTCCTTTATCAAAGTACAACCCAAGGTTTGTTAATAATACCACTAATCTTTATATAGCATCTTTCTTTTAAAGGGCTTAATGTTTCCCACACACCATCACAATTCCTTTATTAGTAGTCTGTGGGGAGTTGTAGTAGTCATCCTTATTTCTTACATCTGCTGGGAAAATGGTGAGCTAATAACAGAACAGCTGGCATTTATTGGGCCCTTACAGTGTGTCAGGCAGTGTTATAAGCACTTTACATTGAATCCTCACAAAACTCTATGGGGTAGGAACTGGTATTATCCCCTTGTAGATGAGAACACTGACGCACGTAAATATTATGTGACTTCCAAAGTCTCTATGCAGGAAGTTCACTGAGCCTCATCCTGACAGAGGTCACTGAACCCATGGCCTATGCTAGTGGTAGAAGTCAAGTCCCCTCATAGATCTCTGCATCAGTGGTTGCTGTGAGCTTGGCACCTAAACCGTATGCTTCATAGCTAAACAGTTCCTTTCAACCTTTCTGGGCCATGATTATAAGTACAGAATTAACTATAACACCAAGATCCCAGCACCCCACCACATATGCACACACCCTTAGAAGAAACATCTCAGCAAACTATACCCCTTTTCTGTTATGCTCTCCACAGTTTCTATTATTGCATTTAAAGAGACACACTGATTTATGATTCACTAATAGGTTATAACTGATGCTTTCATCTAAACTCTCATCTAAAATTATATTATTGCTGATTGCCACATTTCATTACAAAATGACCAGTCAAGGAAATCAATGACTGACCTTTGCCACTGGCCATACTTGACATTGTTGTGTTTTCTGTAGTGCTGCTACATTTGCACATGCAACAGCAAATGCAAATGTAGCAGCATGGAACATGCATTGAAACATGACTGGTTTCTCTCTTCAGATACTCTGTCACAGTGTCAGAAGGATTGCAGCAGTTGTCACAAAGCTGTACCACTTATCTAAAACTTGTGCTGAGTTACACGTAATTTGTGAGACTTTCTGGTGTTTGAAAAGCAAAGATCAAACAAGAAGTATCTTGGCTGAAACAGGAAAAGCCCATGGAAAAGCCATGCACATAGTACTGAGCTGAGACAATCAGATTAATGGTCTGGGGTGGACTCTTTGCTGCTCTAATAGCTCAAGTTCAAATCAGTTACACACATGAAGCAGGGAAAACCGTAATGGTTCAGAAGGGCCAAAGGGGTGGTCTGACTAAGAAAGCCCACTCACAGTGTGTTCACCTCATGGCTGCCCTGGCAGCCCAGGTCTGTTGGCCTACAGACACCATTTCTTGCATTCATCGGCAAATTCAGACTTCAAGTAGTGACAAAAATCACTGAGCTTATCCATACTAGTTTAACAGTTTCAGAAATATTCACAAAGTAGTGTTTTCCCTGCAGAAGCCCTTTTATTGTTCAATGCAATCATACTTGCATCCCCTCCGTGGCCGTTTGGAACCTTTTGTTCCCCTCCCATCTCATAGGAACAATTGCTCCCTTTCCTTTCTAAAGGCCACCTTACAAATGGGGGCTTGGACCCTTAACCGTCTGCCTTCGGATGATCCTGGTCTAGAAAGGAACTCCCTCTGTCTCTTTCTCCCTCCTCTCCTCTCTTCTCCCTTTTTCTTTCTTTTATGAACCACTCTCTTTCAACCTTTGCAAGGTGATCTGTAGACCTCGGGTATAGAGGATAAGGTGAGGCTTCGTCCCTGCTCTTCTCTTTCAACTATTTCTTAGCAGAGTGCCATCCTTCCCATCACTCACACTTGAGAACCAAAGTGAACACATCCTTGTCTCCACCCTTTCTGGCCAAACCACTGCTCAAGTCAGTGGAGTCTCTTTTCATACAGGTCCTTGTCTAGGGTCGGTGGTTCTCTGGTCTAGGCCTTTGGTTCTGTTCTGCCTGAGGGCATCTTCATTCTATCATCATTTCCTTTAGAACCTTCAGCAAGTCTCTGTTCCTCTCTGGGGCACAGGCTTTCTACACTAGCATTAGCCTTGACCAGATGACCTCAGATCTCTTAGATTTCAGAGATGGTCCCAGATCCATCTCAAATACCTTGAAATGTTGCCAGCTTTCCTTCCGTATCGAAGAGGTCTTGCCTATAGCCTGAATCCCTACTCCCTCCATTTTCCTGGCCTACTAAAAACAAACTTCATCCTTTAAGGAGCAATGGCATACAGGCTCTTCTAGCCTCCTCTCTGAGAGCTTTGTGAATTTCTTCTGCATTCCTCTCCCCTACATTGGAGCCACACACATTTGCCATGTCACTTCCAATAGACTACTAGAACACTCATATTGCACCTTGTCTTAATTTACCTGGTTGTTTCCCGATGCTACGATCCACAGGACTCTGAAATAAACTCAACTTAGGAAAGCAGGGTCAACAGGGGATCTGTTTACTGCATGATTTACATATTTTGAAGGGAAAATTTTAGTAGTTACATTCCCCCCTAGTGTATAACATTACTGATGTCTAAGGAAAGGAACATGGATTTCCAGCATAGACATGAAAAATATATCCAAGTACCACAACCATGAATAATCAAAGTCTCTGTGGATAGCTTTCAGTGACAAACACAGGATTCTAGGTCCAGGCAGAAAGATCTAGTGCACCCATTTCCATATAATAATGCATCCTATGACTTTCTCATGAACACTTTAATTCAAATCCTGTCACTTTAACACCCCCATGTGTGGGCTGGGGATGTAGTGCAGTGGTAGACTGCAGTAGCTGTGTTCTATCCTCAGCCAGCACTTCCCCAAACAAAACAAAATCCTTCCTGTACAGAAGTCACTATACTGGGGTTACAGAGATAAAGGGTGATGTCTGCCCTCATAAGCTCACACAATAATGGACAGGAAGGGCTGGTAAAGAAAATTACAACATAATTATCACACAAGGAAGCTGTGAGAGGGACCTAACAATGAAACAGAAGATCCATTCTTGAAGTGTCCCCCATGGCATGGGACAGCAACTCAGACTAAGCAAGACGCTAAAGGATGACTGTGGAGGACAAGCATTACAGAGACAAGTGGACTGTAATGAAAGGTGACAAAAAAAAAATCCAATATAAGAAATAGCATAGGCTAGAGGGCTAGAGGCGGTCTTGAAGTTTAGAGTATAGAGTATGAACCATGACGAATCCCTGAGTTGTTTTGTGGGGGCAGTGGCATGACTGTCATTGTTTTAGATAGGGTATGTATCCTTGGTTGACCTGGAACTTGCTGGGCTAAGGTCATGTACCATCATGTCCAGAGGCAGAGTTGTATTTAAATTCAAAACAAACAAACAAAAAACACAAGGGACAACAGCACTACACAGGAAAAACCTGGAATGGTAGGGCACTGGAAGAGGGGAACCAATTTATAAGTGTGGTTTAAATGAGGAAGCACAATAGACACTGGAGAGAAATAGCTCAGTAACAAGTAGCACCTACAGGAGCTGCAACTGATGTGCTCATGAGGAAAGTCAGGAGAAAAGTCACACTAAAGTGACTTCAGGTTACAGAGCATGAACAACTAAGGATCTTCAATGTTGGAAGACACAGAGGACAAAACCCACAAGTACAGAGAGATTGAAATACCAATGAACTTGTAGAAAACATAGACTTCTGGAAGGGAGTTCTTCAGGATTAGTGAGGTTCGACTGACTCCAGGGCAATGTCAGGGCTAGACTTACAAGCCAGGTATACAGTAGTGACAACTTCATTTATGGGAATAAATGAAGCCACCATGGCAAAGCGGGGAACATAAGAGGAACTAAAAGCTGAGGGTGGATCACTGACAAGGTATCCACAGTAAAGGAAAAGGCAAGGGCAGTAAAGACTAAGGAGAAAAGGTCACAATGGTGCAGGAACACAACAACTGATACACAAAGATCTCAATCACACTGAATGTGGGAAGAGATGAGATCAAAGGCACATGGAAATCAGGAGATAGATTTGGCCACTAAGAGGTCAAGAGCTCTGTATTACTTAGTTTTCTAACACTGTGATAAAATATCCAGACAAAAGGGACTCAAGGGATAGAGGGTTTTCTTGGTTCACTGCATCATTGCAGGGAGTCCCAGCAGTAGGAGTTTGAGACAACTGGTCATATCACATTCATAGTTAGAAAGCAGTGAACAATGAATGTGTAAGCTCAAATAGCTCTCTCCTTGTTGTGTCCTCTAGAACCCAAAGCTCAGGGATTGGTGCAGCCCACTTTTGGATCACAATTCCAATTCATCTGATCAAAACAATCCTTTACACATGCAAACTTCCAAGCAAAGGAAGCACACAGTAGTCCTACCTATCTATGACACCTATGAACCAGAACAACCACCAGCATGGCATAATAAGCCTAAGGGTATAATAATGACACTCATACCTTGGTGATAATAAAAAACTCTCTAGTTGGACTTGAGACCTGCTCAACAAAAAAGAACTCATGCCTGGTACTGGAAACCTAACCAACAACCCAGAGCCGGAGTTGTCACAGATCTTGGAGGAAAACCTACAACTTCCACTTTCAAAATCAATGTAATTTATGTCTACATTCTAAATATTTATCCCTATAAGTGTAGCTCTCATCCTTTATCAAAGAACTTCTCTTTGCGACATACAGACTACAGAAAACCACAACTGGTAAAAATGCAGACAATAAGAGATTATGTGGTATCCAGATCCAAATGATGCATCTACAACACAATGCCTGTACCTATAGCTCAGGGCTCATTTGGGAAGAAGGATCAGAAAGATTGTAAGAGTCAGAGGAACTGGAAGTTTGCTGTAAAACTGTGTCTTCAGAGAATCTATAAAGTCCCACCAGCTTGGCTGTCCAAACAAACCTGAACAAGGATTACACCAATGATCACACTAACATGAAACTAGGAAAGCTCACAGGGCCTCGACCCTAGACGTAGAGCTATGGGTAAGTAGGAAATTGTGAGAGTAGGAGAAATGGTCTTCCCAGGGAAGAGCTTCCTACATATTTTACACACACACACACACACACACACACACACACACACACGTAATATTATATGGGCTTAGCAGGCTGCATTTATGTGTGTGTGAGACAAGTATTAAAGAAAAAGGAGCCACGAGCTTGAGAAAGGCAGGGAGCAAAGGGGTGCATAGGAAGGCTTGGAGAAGAAAAGGTAAGGGGGCGAAATGATAGGATTGCATTTTAATTTCAAAATCACAAAATTATTGTTTTAAAAAATCCCTCAGAGGCACTTATCTAGACAGTCATTCATAGATGTTTCCAGAGGTTTGTTTCCCGTCAAATTGACAATTAATGCTACCAGCTTCACAGAGGAACTGGCAATAAAGCTTGATTCTGGCATGGGCTAGGGGAATTAATGAATGAGTGAATGAGTGAGTGAGTGAGTAAATGAGTGAGCAAGTTATTGAAATTAGGATGCCAGAGAAAAGAGAAAGCTGACAGCTCAAGACTTTGAAGGCACATGGAATAAGATCTTAGCTTTCTCAAACATGCCTGTGAGGCACTTCTTCAATTTCTAATAATACAGATACAACATGTTTCCTGACTAAATCATGAGAAATTTCAGTCTCACCTTCATAATAGTTGAAAAGATCTATTCCTGACTAAATCATGAGAAATTTTAGTCTCGCCTTCATAATAGTTTAAACGATCTATTCCTATAAACTTTTCATCTTAATAAAATTGAAAATATTTATATAGAAACATTTTAAAAATTGTATTTGATCAAAAATATAGAAATTTTTGGTAGAATTGTGTCCCAAACACATCCCATCTTCATCTGGTGTCAATGTAAGGCATGAAGTACTCATTAGCTTCTCCTAATGGCTTCTCCTTTCTACCAGGTGGGTGTTTCCTGTGACTCAAAACAACTGCTGGTGGTGAGATCCAGAGAGAGTAAAGTATTGCCTTGCTAGGAGAAACAAAAACAAACAAGCATGCAAAAAACAGAAACAAAAAATGCTACCCCCCCCCAAATCTCTTACTTCCTTATTAAAACAAGAACAAGAACCACGACCACCTACCATGACCAAAAAAAAAAAAAAAAAAAAAGAATAAATAACACAAAGAGAAAATACAGGATAGTTTTGTAGTACGATCCTTCTCCTCACAGTCTGTTCAGTCTGCAGCCATTTGGGAGAGTACAACACTAGCTGGCATTAAGCCCTGGGTTTGAGCCTCAATGCCACATAAACTAGACACTAACACCAACACTGGGGAGGTGGAGGCAGGAGAATTAGAAATCAAAGTCATCCTCAGCTGCATAGTGAGTTTTAGGCAAGCCTGAACTACTTCAAAACCATTTACTTTACCAGATTGTGTGCCAGAGGAAAGGCATGTTTTATGAGGATCTCAAACATATCTCTTCTGCTGTGGCCTTCCTGCTTCAATGCGAACCTCAGGTTTCTCAAATCCTAGAGGCAAATGAGAAAGTGGAGTTAAGTCTTCAAGGAAAATCATAAAAACTAGCAAAAAAAAAAATCTTTTCAATTAAGTGAGAAGAGAGTAATTTATTTTAAGCTATACTTTTATATGCTATCTTGACATACATAGTTTAAGGAGACCTGGATACAGTTCCATTATAGCCAAGAAAGTAAAAACAAAGCACTTTACCAGAATGAGTCTGTCTCCAAACTAAAGTGCTGAAGACAAGACAGTGGAAACACATTCTAGAAGAAAGAAAATACCCAACCTTGTCTTCCTTCTCATCTGTTCACTGCCCACCTCTACATGCTCTGCTTTGTAAGAAATTTTTAGTTATTAAGCAGTACTGAAGTCATACAATGTTTCAAAAGACTATCTGCTATCAAATATAATCTCGACATTGTTAAATGTGTCATTAAAATACAAACACTCTCTCTCTAAATGATTGGCAGTTTATGTTCTTATACAAGTAATAAACTTTTACTACCAACTCTACTTTCAGAGAGTTCTATATGAACCATATTGATGTACTCCACATTAGATATTTTACCCTCAGGAACTATAAATTAATGATCAAAACCAGATTTTAATGGCAGCTCTCTATACACATTTCTTTAATAGGCAAGAAAGACTTTTAAACTGAATCTAAATGATATAGGGTCCTCTAATATCTGTTTGTATTAAACATAGAATTCTGCCTTATTTTTAAGAATGTTTTATAGGTTGTCTGGGACTATCTAAGGAGTGAGCTAGACTCAGCTCCTGCTATCTTACATACGACAACGTTCATAGTTTGCATAGGTGGTTTTGGTTTATCAACAATACTGTTCAAAAGCTTTATTCTGCTTTATTTATGTGTACATGCACACATGCACAGGTATCTGCAAAGGCTGGATTTAGAGGTGGTTGTGTAGGTAGCCCAGTGTGTGTGCTAAGAACTGAACTCATCCTCTACAAAAACAGCAAGCACTGTTAATGGCCGAGTCACCTCTCCAACCTAATTTAAGCGTCACGATTTTTCAGTCCAAAGGGCCAATGAAGGCTTTGCTGCATACAAGACATGCCAAAAGGCAAGTAAAGTTTGAAGAAGCCTCCAAGACTACAAATGAATGATCTGAGACCAATCACTCTGAATACAGATGGCATCTAATGAGCCTTGCCAGCTCTAGGATCTTGTGCTTCCTCTTTTGCTTTTTTGGTTTTGTTTTGTTTTGATTTGATTTTTAAAACACTGGGAATGGACTATAGAGCTTCATGAATGTCAGGTGACCACTCTACCACCCAGCTACACTTCAGGCCCATACTAAAAGCATGGTACTGAAAAAAGTCCAAAACCCAATTTATATCACATACCCCCAAAATCTTGGGCTGTCAGTTGTTAGTTCATGGTAATCAGATGAAAGGAAAAGTAATCTCAATAGGATGAGATACGTCCAAGCAGCCACAGGCCTAATCTGGCTAGCTGCCAAGTGTCAAGTCAAAAGGACCTGGGAGGGAAGAACTTTACTTCCAACAGCCATAGTGCACTGGTAATGCTACAACATCATTGTCAGACCACTTTGCTCCAAATTCCACTGTTTCCAAACCAGTATTTATTGTGATCCACTGTGGCTCAGAGGAATACTTTTCACACGTCAAAGCATGAATGACTCAAGTCATTTTCTGCCATCTGATTCAGATGCAATTACAGTAAAAAACAAAATCTTGCAACAAAGCTGAAGTGAACAAGGCACATGATTCAAAGCAGATCACCTAGTCTGGAACATAAATAGGAACATACACTAACTCTAAGTCATACATCGTCTCCTCCAAGATTGACTCATCAAGGAATGGAAGCTGGGAAAGAGCCTTGTGGTGTAACAGTCTTCCTGTCAGACTCAACGGGCTAACCAGCTAGATTGTAGGGTGATACTTAATGGCTTAATTATTATTAAAGAAAGCCAAATAGGTAGAAATGGGGGAGAAGAGCAAGAAGATTCTTTGGTAGTACTGTTTGCCCTGTCTTTTTACAAAAAGACTTTAAATTGTTATTAGTGATAGTATAGGGCCTGCAGGGTACTGATTCCCATATCTACAATACCCCTGCAGCTGCACAAGGTCCTCTGGAACCCAGAGCCAGGTTATGATTGTTGCTGCTGCTGAGTGAAACCCAGATGTGCACAGCTAAAACAGCCAAAAGTGTAGGGGTTGCTCCTGAGTTGAGAAACAGAGAGAAAACTGCTCTGGCGTCCTGACTACTGACAATGGGTGAGAGGTGATCTATGAGACAGGATGGCAAGTGCTTATGCCACGGCCACCTGCACACTTCTCTTATACCACCATCATATCTGCTACTTAGAAAATGGGCTGGGCCTTTTATGACATCAGGGTCTCTGGGAAGTAATTTTATTAGAAGGTTATGCTATGGCTGTGTTAAACGGCATATGCCTGTAGTCTCAGCATGCTAGAGGTACAATAAGAGAAGTTTGAAGCCAGCCTCGGCTACAGAGGGGTTCAAAACCAGCATGAGGGACATAAGACCCTGCCTCAAAAAATGTTGCTTTACAACACTGGTCTAAGGTCTCTTTATTTTGGGTACAAGTCAATTCAAATATTTTGATGTATATAATCTGAGTTTTTTTTTTTTCCTGGAAAGCTGTTCCTAATATGTTTAAGAGCATACTTTGTCTTATTCATTTTGGAGGCTTAATAGTTAAATATAAATTTTCCTATTGATGAGGCAGCAAATACCTTATTGGTATGACAGTCACTTGACTATCACCAACATGTTAACCACACTGCCTTGAGTGTTTAATAGAACATTCCTCATGAATCCTTTAATATAAAATGCAAAGACCCTTCTTCAAAGTAAATCTATATACATCTAGGCTTCACATGGTAGCCAGTAGCTGGGATGGCAGACAGAGTATGAAAAGCAGCTCAGATTCCAACAGAAACAAAAGCAGCTGACATGCAGTGTAGTAGAGAAACTCAGTTTCTGGTTCTTTATATTCATGTTGATCTTTTAACTGGAGAAGAAAACTGTGTGTTGAATTCCCAGTGCAAACATAAGTATACAAGTTTGGCTTTTAGAAATTGTAGCACCGGAGTATTCTGCTAGCAGCCTTCAGATGAAGATGTAGAATTCTTAGCACCTCCTGCACCATGCCTGCCTGGATGCTGGATGCTCCTGGCTTGATGATAATGGACTGAACCTCTGAACCTGTAAGCCAGCCCCAATTAAATGTTGTCCTTATAATAGTTGCCTTGGTCATGGTGTCTGTTCACAGTAGTAAAACTCTAACTAAGACAGGAGTTGTTACCAGTGACTGGGATATTGCTGTGATAGGCCTGACCATGCTTTTGTTTGGAAGAGTGTGGATTTGGGGACTTTGGATTTGGAAAGCAGTTGGAATGCTTTAAATGGGGCTTAATGGGCCATCCTACTAGGAATATGGAAGACTTTGTTACTGAGAGTGATTTGAATTGTGAGGACCTGGCCCAAGAAGTTTCAGTGGAGATTTATATATGTGACCTAGAGACTGGTTTTGTGGTATTTTGGGGAATAATGTGGCTACTTTTTGCCCTTGTCTGAAGAGTCTGCCTGAGGCTCTGAGCTTTAGTGAAGAGACTCAGATTAACTGAATTCACAAAGGAAGTCTCAGAAATGCCCATCATAGACTTTGTTCTCTGGTTAAGGCTCATGAAGAGCATCTTGAATAAGCATAGAAAGCTGAGAAAGGAAAAACATAAAATATATGGTTCAAAATTAAAGGGGCACCAGGAGGTGAATAGAATTGAATTAAGGGAGTAGTGACCATAGGGCAAGATCCCACCCAGCTAAGCTTAGGTCCAAGCATGGTAGTATACACCTTTAATCCCAGGAGGCAAAGACAAGCAGATCTCTGAGTTCAAGGCCAACCTAGATCAGAGAAAGTTCTAGGTGAAGAAAAGCTTAAATCCATGCTTGGTGGATAACATCTTTAATCCCAGTGCTTAGAAGCCAGGAGTGCATATCTCTGAGTTCAAAGTCAGTCTACAGAGTAAGATCCAGGACAGCCAAGCTTAGGCAGTGAAGCAGTTGGAAAACAGAAAGTTGGTGATAATGTAGAACAAGGGAGCCATGTTCCAGCCCCAGTAAGCAGCAGAACTTGGCAGCTTTGGCCATGTGGCTCTGGCTTTACAGTAAAAAGTAGAAGGGACTACTGGGACAACTGGTGCTGGTTAAGTGGAGCTAAGAAATTAGCAGTGATTAAGAAGAGACCAGCATTACTGAGGTGAAATCTTCTGGGAAGTGTTTTCTGAGAGCACAAGAAGCTGTGTTCCAGAGATAGCCAAGGTCGTACCTCATGCTGCAGCTGTACTTGGTAATGTGCAAGAGTCACCCAGGTGGTACTGGTTTTGAAGGTGTGAAGGAGTCATGGAGAGTAGCTGAGGCTTGGCACTGTGAGAGGCCGCGGAAGCCCATTGATGAAGGTGTAACCTCAGTTGCAATTGACAGCCCAGGACTGAAGGGGTCATGCAAAGGATTTGAGACTTGGCACCATGAAGAGAGCCTGTGAGAGGCCATTGGTGAAGCCCAGTTGCAGCAGGAAGATGCAGTGTGTTGGAGATGCCAGTACCATGGGATGATCACCAAGAACAGCAGCAGCAGTGGAGTGGATCAACCTGAGCTTAGAGTGCTACAGAGGGCAGGGCTTGAGAAGTGATTCCAGCCCTTGGAAGAGCCGAGAAGATCATGTGTGGATCCCAGACATTAAAACATGAACTTGTAACATTGAAGTTGCCTTGGAAACCCCAAGATATTCAAGATGCCAGAGTCATGACTATCTGCTGAGGACAGCTGCTAACAGGGAGTGAAACCAGCCCAGGAGAAAGAAGTTTGTGAAAGATAAAAAAGGAGCTGGAGTTCTTAAGACTGCTTTGACATCAGACATGGAGATGCAGAGTTTGGAGTTTGCCCAGTTGGTTTCCTGTCTTGCTTTGGGGATTACAGTTAAGTGATTGGATGGATCTCAGAAGAGACTTTGAACTTTGGACTTTTAACCTTGTTGAGATGGCTATAGACTATGAAGACTTTTGAAGTTGGACTAAATGTATTTTGCATTGTGCTATGTTTAGGTATGGCCCCCATACACTCATGTGCTTGGACAAACCTATGGGGGCCAAGGAGAGAAATGTGATAGCTTGTATATTCTTGGGCTAGGTTGTGACACTATTAGAAGGTGTGGCCCTGTTGGAGTAGGTGTGTCACTGTGGGCGTGGGCTTTAAGACCCTCATCCTAGCTGCCAGGAAGCCAGTATTCTGCTAGCAGCCTTCAGATGAAGATGTAGAACTCCTAGTTCCTCCTGCACCATGCCTGCCTGGATGCTGCCATGCTCCCGCCTTGATGATAATGGACTGAACCTCTGAACCTGTAAGACAGCCCCAATTAAATGTTGTCCTTTATAAGAAAAAAAAAGAAATTGTAGCACAAGAGACTAGGATATGACTTGGGTATTAAAACAGGTTCTTTTATTGGTACTTGGCAACACCAAGGCAAGTGTCATCACTTTGTGAAGGCTTTATTCTCCTATCTACGTGAAATAATGGGCTTGGGGTGGTCAAGGCTCAGCAACTACAACCAGGCTTCTTTGTATAGTCTTCAAGATAAGAACACTAACTATTTTAAAACATATGGGAGAATATGCAACAGATCTCTTCTGTGATCCTCTATAGCCTAAAATATTTGCTACCTAGACATTTTTCTAAAATAAGCATGATGAGCCCTGTACTAGCAAGATGTCTGACAGGCACCTAGAACACTTTCATAGTCTTAGCCTTTAGAGCATACCTTACAGTCAGCTCTAAAGCTTTTTGGATATCTTGATGCACATGTTTAAACTCTACTGGTCAAACGACCTCCAAACTCCTTCTAGCTCTTTCTAGAATTGAGCATAATGCTATAATAGTGGTCTACTGATACCCAGTATGTGGAAAGCTGGTTTCCTTGCTAGAAGACTTAACTGTGCTGTTCACAAAATGGTAAGTTACATCTTCTTATTTGGAGTTCAGCTTTGGCAGTCATTGGGCCATAGCAGCAAAGCTCCCAAATTCTTCTCAAATGTTCCATCTCTAACATTCTGTCTGGGAAGTCTGTGCTGAGGACAGAATGTGAAGCTCCTAGTATATGCTTGGGTGAACACAAATGCTCAATAAATGTTTCCTATAACAACTGGCTAAATGTTGTCACAGCTAATTTTCCCACTTACCATCCCCAATAAAGTATGAAGCCACTGCCACTGAAAATGGTTGCTATCGGTAAGGAGGCATCCTGTTCACAAAGGGCAAAATCTGTTCTGTGCCTCCTGCCTCTCACAGTATGAGGGTGTCTAGCTGGTGACATGTAGTACCATAAAGAGCCATAAAAACACTCTTACTCTTTAATTCACTTACTTTCCTCAGGAGAACTTTTAACTCTCATTCAAAAGAAGGGAAATGATGCACATGAGGATGGTCAATGGGGCCAGAGGGAGCTAGGAGGATAGTATCAGTCGGCTCTGTGGGTCAGCGTGCAATTGTGATGATTATAGTGCCCTGAGCACCTGAGGCGGGGACAGTGCCACTAAGGTTATCTATACATCTTTCTTCTGCCCCAGCAAGCTAAATAGGCTGACTACTTCTTTGAGAAAGTCTCTCTTGTGACTACAGGGGGAAGATCCAAGTCGACAACTTTAGATTAATAAGAGATTTTGATGATTTTAAACTCATAGAGATCTTCCTGCCTCTGTCTCCCAATGCTGGGATTAAAGGTGTGTACCACTACCACCAGAAATGATTTTGATTTTTTAAGCCCACATTAACTTTCTACTATTCAATACTATTGTATCTTTTTGTGTAAGAAAGTATCAAATTTCTTACTTTACAAGTAATATCTAGACCATAGGAATTTTCTCCTCTACTTGTTGCGCCTCCCATTTTTTCAATTCTTGATATCACACCCAGAGGAACATCAAGTATTAGAGCAGAATCCTGTAATGAACAAAATTACAAAAGTCAGTATTTCCATCAATATAATAAAAACATCAAAAACATATAAAACAATCATAAGCTTTCATAGTATTTTTTCTTGCTTTAGTGCATTAGCCACTTAAGAGCATAAGTAGGATTGGGTCACACATAAAAGATCAAGCACTAAAATAGGCAAATATGCCATCAAAATGTATCCTCAAAATTTGGTGTTGCCTATAACTCCATGGGCCTAGGGAGTCACTTAGGGTCCATTTCTGTAGGCCCTTTCCTACACCCTTTCCTACAGCTAAGTCAGATCCTTCTGACATTTCCTCTATAGTTAGGACAATGCACTCCTTTGCCTAGAATGATCCATCTTTCCCAACTACCAAATTTCTTCTGATAGCTATAGCTCTGGCTCCACAAGCCTTGTTTTTCCAATTGGATCAAGAAGAACTAGTAAGCTCTTCCTCGGAAGAAGGGCTTAATTAAGAGAGATTCCTACTGTATCACCTGCTTCTCTGCCTTTTCACCATGATTTTTTAAAGATTTTTTTTAATATTCATTTATTTTATTTATATGAATATACTGTAGCTGTCTTCAGACACACCAGAAGAGTGCATCAGATCCCACTACAGATGGCTGTGAGCCACCATGTGGTTGCTGGGAATTGAACTCAGGACCTCTGGAAGAGCAGTCAGTACTCTTAACCGCTGAGCCATCTCTCCAGCCCC
Source organism: Rhynchomys soricoides (assembly GCA_019843965.1). Taxonomy (NCBI): domain Eukaryota; kingdom Metazoa; phylum Chordata; class Mammalia; order Rodentia; family Muridae; genus Rhynchomys; species Rhynchomys soricoides. The sequence goes on from JADRCH010007280.1 coordinate 633,842, forward strand.
TCACCATGATTTTATTTCCTCATTAATACCCAAGCACTTGTTTCATGGGTTGATGATCAAAGCAAAATCTGGAAATATATATCAAGAAGAGCCATACAAATATCCTATCCTTTGGCCCAATCATTGCACTCCTAAAGAATTTACAGCAATCATTCAACAGGAGAAAAATAAACCTATATAAATCAAGATGCTCAGTGGGCGAAAGGGTGGCTAGCAGAGAGGAGGGTATAGGTCAACTTAATGGGTCAGGTATGGAGCTATTAGGATAATTAAGATATCTAGATAACTAGAGTAAGGGAAATGAGCAACATGCAAGAGTACACTGTGCCTGAAGTAACAGAAAATACGCAGTCAAATGGATGAAGGGACAAAGGACCATAAACCCACTAACATTCATTCTCTCATAATTCCACACGCACACACACATGCACGCACGCACGCACACACTTTGATCATTTTTCTTCTGCCCTTCTCCCCTCACACTGAATAACTACTTCTTTTTGAAGTCCCTCTCCTACTTCCATGTTCCTTTTATGTGACCTCTGAATTTAGTTAAGGTTGCTTGCATGAGTATACATGTGTGGTAATTTATGGGGCCATAGACAACTTATCAGTAACTATACCATTGAGGAATATAACTTTTCCTCTACCAGCTGCCATTAAGTGTCTTATAGTTCCTCTGGGAAGTATAGCGCCATTTGAGTGCCCTGCAGTACAAGTAAAGCCAACCTCAATATACAATGCTGTGTGATTCTATTTATATACCATCCTTTTTCTTTGAAGTTTGTAGTCTAAGCTGGCCTTGAACTTCTGATCCTTCTGCCTCATCCTCCCAGTGCTAAGGTTACAGGCCTGTGCTACCATGCCTGACTAGCAGGGAGTGAGGACAGGAGAGTGTAGGTATGAGTGATTCTTTTGTAGTGCTCTAACAGCTTCATATCTTTATTATTGATGGTGGTTACTTGGTATCAAATGCCACAGAATGTACAAAAGACACAAAACTACCAACACTCAAGGACTGGTTAACTGAGCACCTCTCCTACTCCCACCCTCTTTTCCTTCTTTACTTGTATTTGTGTATGTGTGTGTGTGTGTATGTGTGTGTGTTAGTGGTGTGTTAGTGTAGAGGCTGCAGGAGTGCAGCAGATGTCCTGCTTTATCACTTGTCACCTCATCCCTGCAGCTCTGGAGTTAGAGACGGACGCACAGTCACACTTGGCTTTTTCCATGAGTACTGGGGTAGGGGCTGGGATCCAGATTCAGAACCTCATGCTTGCGCAGCAAGTATTCTTACCCACTGAGCCATCTTCCCGACCTCCTATTGGCTGATCAAACAATATAGCTACTGGAGGCAGCTGGGAGATTGGTACATGAGACCCCTCTGTACTATTTGTAAAAATCATTTACATTTGTAGTTATTTGGAAATAAAAAGTCAAAACTTTAAGTTCAGGTATCATGTGAAGATAAACAGCACTAGCTCTTAACATGGACAAAAGTGGTTCAAATCTGAGTCCTGATATTTATTAGCTAGAGAATTTGGACAAGTCTGTGCTACCTCTAGGTCACACTTATCTGTACAATAGTGATTATTTGTGGTAATGGATGTAAAGGAGCTGGCACAGTGCCCATTGATGGTAGCCAGAAAACAACGGGAGTTGTTATTACTAACATTCTGATGATAACTGTGGCTTAGAATTTGGAAGACATGACTATGCTCTGTACACATAGCAGATCAGTACATTCTAGCAGACCTTTGTCTCTGCACCTGTAAGGAGGCATTACTAGCTGCTGTATGCATTGCTATTAAATACCATGTATTTTACAACATGACTGAAAGCAAAGTGCCCAAAGAGAAAAAACCCAGACTTAGTAACATAAATAACTGTACATTATAATACATTAACTTCCTACTACACTCTATCTAAAAATCATATTGCCATGCAGCATGCTATTATTCTTAAACTATTCTGAGATTTATGACTGTCTATGAACTGCATTCTTAAGTATCAAACAGTCCACAATAGCATGGAGCCTATTATGTAGATCACAAACTAGAATCAAACTCATTGTGATTCTCCTACCTCCACCTCCCAAGTGCTGGGATTACAGATATGAGCCACCATGCCCAGCTATGAGACCCAACATGGGTCTTCTCTAATCATTACATAGAGGAAATTCTAGATCTCAGACTGCCCTGGTCCACCAGAAAGCAGAAAACAAGGCAATGAGGAGAGCCAGCCAGCTCTTTACCCAAAGCGCGCACAGTCTAATGAGACTATTTGCCATGTTCTTCCTGAATGGTATGTTCTAGGTCTGATAACTCAACAGGCTAAACAGGAAGATCCAGGAATAGGAAAATTAGTTCAAGTCTCAGGAAAACTGAGTCACTATTTAAATATCATTAAATATTAAAAGAATGTCAAAGGTCCACTCTAACTAAAAGCCATATGCTTCTTTCTGTTCCTTCAAGTCTCTAAAGCAGTTGAGAAGAAATATGATAAACCAGCAAAGATACTGGCATTCACCCTTTCTTGTGAGAGAGAACAGAGAACTGTTCTGGGCACTGCGGTCTGTGAAGCGAAGTTGTGGAATTGCCCTTCTGGATTTTGGGCCTCAGCCATATCTAGGAGATAAGACACGGTTACTCAAACAGCAAGATACCAGTTGGACAGTGCCAAAAGCCATTAAAAGAGTCCACCCAAAATTGAATGAGATGTCAGAGAAGGGCAAGCTGGTACCTCTCTGCTTGGATTCTGTCAAAGCTTTGTGGTGATGACTTCCTTGGGATGAAATAACTATGGTTAGAGATTGGCTGTCCAGAAATACCTCAGATTGCACCTGGCACCCATGTAGGAAAGACCAGGCATCATATATAGCCTGGATTTAAAAGCCAACACCCCCAACTCCCCAAGGAATACTGTCAGGACTAGTTCACCTGAGAGATAACCATAGACTGCTTTCTGAGAAGAGAAGCACATGATCCACTAGTATTCTATGAAGATTCTGGCATCAAAACTGCACTCCATGGACTAGCAAGGAGAGAGATGCTCCCAACTCTCTACATCATGGAAGTTAGTGCTTGAGTTCACATGGAGGGCCAGAGTGATCTAAGTGTAGATGGGGACAGACGAGATGACCAGCCTGAGGAAGAATCCAAGATTGATTCAGAGTTAGGTCCAGATCTCAGATGGACCATGGTAGCCCTGTCAAAAGATATACCGAACATAGGGGTGAGGAAGAGGGGGCAGAAAGCAGACTTTTGATACACTACTATGTTTGACAATATAATAAATATTAACCAATATGGAGATACTTCACATTCAGAACATTCAGTAGAAAATACTAAATGATGTCCTCTTCCTATGCTTCCTGTCTTGGTAGTCAATATGGTCCAGCCAAATACCAGTCATCTTTGATATGCCCTTTTTTTTTTTTAACTACCCTTAGCTTATTCTTCCATGTCTATCTCTTAAATCAATTCTGATCTCTCAACATCTTTCCAAATCTGCCAAAAATTGCTCTAGGTCACTGTAATGACCACTATTGTGGTCTCTTTACATCCAATACTGTTCTCTTTATGAGCTGTAGTAACACACCAACCAGAACCAACTTCTAGAGAAGTGCAGAGAAAGCTGTCTTCTGCTAACCTTTTCAGAAGCTTTCCAACACTGAACACTGCAAACCCAAACCTATGCAGGTATACACAAGAAGCTACTGATCAAAGGATGCAAAAGTCCAGTCAGAGGCAAAGAATCCAAGATCCACCGTACTACATGGGGACTGGAGCAAGAAAGAGTAGAATCTTGAAAACTGCCCAGTGTTCTTACTACAAGAAAAAATTATAAGTATGTGAAGTGGAAATTTCCAGTTTCTTTGAAGATTCAGTTGTTTCATGTGATGTTTTCCTGGAGACTGTCTCCTTTTGTTTCTTTTATTGGATATTTTCTTTATTTATATTTCAAATGTTATCCCATTTCCAGGTTTCCCTTCCAGAAACCCTCTATCCCATTCCCCCTCCCCTGTCTCTATGAGGGTGCTCCCCCCCCCAACTCCCACCTTCCTGCCCTGGCATTCCCCTACACTGGAGCATTGAACCCCCACAGGACCAAGGGTCAGGTCCCCTCTCCTCCCACTGATGTCCAATAAGGCCATCCTATGCCACATACAAGGCTGGAGCCATGGGTCCCTCCATGTGTACTCTTTGGTTGGTGGTCCAGTCACTGGGAGCTCTGGGGGTTCTGGCCAGTTGATACTATTGCCCCCCCCCAGGACTACAAATCCCCTCAGCTCCTTCAGTCACTTCTCCAACTCCTTCATCAGGGATCCCACGCTCAGTCCAATGGTTGGCTGCGATCCACCTCTGTATTTGTCAGGCTCTAGCAGAGCCTCTCAGGAGACAGCTATATCAGGCTTCTGTCAGCAAGCACTTCTTGATGTCTACAATAATGTCTGGGTTTGGTGATTGTATATGGGATGGATCCCTAGGTGAGGCAGTCTCTGGATGGCCTTTCTTTCAGTCTCTGCTCCACACTTTGTCCTGGAGACTGTTTTATAAGAGGATGTTTTGCTGAAGCAGATGTGGCATCTTTCTGGAAGCTGCTTGGGAAAAGGGCATGTGTTGTTTTGCTAAAGCAAATGCTTAAGAACACATGATGTTTGGAAAGAGTATAAATATATTCCAAAAGATAGTGGATGTCAGCATGGCATTCGTTCACCTTGCCTCTCTTCGCTGGTCTTCACTGGGCTTTACTGATGCCTGTCTTTGCTGACAATGCTCTGGCATTGGTTCACCTTGGCGTCTTCACCAAAGGATCATCCTTTGTCGTAACTTTATAGAGAGAAATACACCAAAGAACTTCTTGTGATATTCCAGCAGCTTCTTGCCTCTTCTGTGGACTCTGGTCCACTGACAGAGCCTTGCAGCTTTTTCTGAGTTGAACTGCCATTGCTAATTTGTGAATGGTGTTTGTGAGTGGATCCAGCTATTGCTGCTGATTTGTATGAACTGGACTGTTGATATCCTGACAGTGAAGATTGGAATCACCCAAAAGTACTGTTTCTAAACAGGTTTGCATCCACCTTTGCACTATTAACCTTTCTTTTCCACTACCTCTGGTGGGTGGTGAGCTAGAGCGGAGGTTAAAGCATTTAAAAATCCTTATTGAAGTAGGTTTTAAAATAATCAAAGCCTACAAGTGTGTGAGGCCATGCCTATGTTCATTAACATGATGAAACCATTCTACAATACAGACATGTTTCAAAACATGATTGACTACTTTAAAAAGTGAATTAAAATAATTAAAAGCAAAAAGGCAGTCATGATACTTGCCTATAATTCTAACAACTGGGAGGCTGAAGTACAAGGACTATTCCAAGTTCAGGTCATATTGGCTCAAAACACAAACAGCCACATCTTTAAGGGAGTTGGTGAGGCCTAGGCTACTCAGTTGTCTCGTCCCTTGCCATACTCACTTCCTTCAGCTAACCACATTGTCACCTTTCTCTGTTCCTTTTGATCTAAAGGCTTCTCAGACATTACTCTCTTAGCTCCTTCTGGCCTCCTTATTCCTGCCTCACTTCTATGTAACTCACATTCAGGCTTTAGACCACAAGTCAAACATTCTATTCTCTGCAGAACTTCCCAGGCTCCTCCCTCCTACTCTTGCACTTCCATGCAGCACTGCTCACAACTTGTAACCAGGTATTGCTATATTTCTATTCCATTGTAACCATAAGCTCCACAAGGGAGATACTGTATCTTCCTTCTGTGGTCCCACTATACCCAGGCATGTGGCACCATGATCAACACAGAACAGGCTTTCAAATCCTCTGTGAGTTAAGAAGGAAAGACCGGGCCTGCGGTCTTAACACTGGAGAACAACTGACAGTTGGGAAAGAAGTGAGGACTGAATTCCAAGGAAAATAGAGACTGAAGCAATAGGAAGGAAAAATTGAACTGCAGAGAAGGCAAAAGGCAGAAATAGGTGGAGAAAAGGAAAGGAGGAATGAAAGTATTAACCATTCTAAAAAAGTAAGAATCTCGAGCACTCAGGCAAAGGCTTTGGAATTAAGCAGCAGATAAGTAGTTTAACTAGCGAGCAGAAGCTAGACCTTGAGAGATGAGGGACTGAATTTTCACAAAGTGGAAGCAGCATTTTAAGAAGGGAGGAAAGAAGATGGTAGTAAGATGAGGAGTTAGGGGGTCAGAGAGACAGCTAAAGGGTTAAGAGCACTGACTGCTCTTCTAGATGATTTGGGTTTGGTTCCTAATACCCACATGGTGGCTCACCACCATCTGTGACTTCAGTTCCAGGGGATATAATGCCCTCTTCTCCCCTCCATGGATACCAGGCTCTCACATGGTGCTTATATCTACATATAGGCAAAACACTCATAAACACCCACCCACATGTAAATAAATAAATATTTAAAAATGAAGAATCATGAGCAGTTGTGCACAGTATAGAGGGTATAAAGATGAAAACCAAAATTGTAACACTCAAAATGAGTGGTGCTAAGGATCCAAAGGAGGTAGAAGGAACAAGTAGGGAAAGGTTCCAGAAGAGGTATACATTTTGGCAAAGTGGACATGTAGTTACTCTCCTATGTGAAGGAAGGGAGAAAAAGCTAGGAGAGAGGAATGTACGGAAGCACAGAGAGGCTGGCATCTTTTCAACAGAACAACAAAGTCAGCTAGATTATGGAGCATGACAGGCATATATCTGTTACCCCAGCACTTGGGAGACAGAGGCAGAAAGATCAGAAGTTCAAGATTGGAACAGGTGTGGTGACTCATGTCTTTAATTCCAGCAGTGGGGAGGGGAGCAGGGGCAGCAGGATCTTTGCATGTTCAAGGCCAGCATGGCCTACGTGCAAAGTTTCAGGTTAGCCAGAGACCTGGTCTTATAAAGAAAAAAGTTCAAGGTCATTCTTAGCTTGAGATTTAGGAGATCCTGTCTCAATGCCTCCCTACCAAAAAACAAAGAAAGGAAGAAAGAAAGAAAAGTAGAGAAAAAGGGAATATGAACTATGAAAAAGGTAGTCATTTAAATGATTGATAGAGATGTGCTAAGAATTCAATCTGAGACTAAAAAAACTGCCAAAGCAATAGTCATATCTATTCTGGGGGCTAAAAGCCTAACATGATGTGGATCATCAAGTAAATCTGTTCTATAATTTTCAATACCAGGATTCAAGCAATACATCCTAGTTTGGACATGGCCTTGACATGATACATGGAGCAAGAACTGATGGTAGGAAGAGAAATGTTTGTTATGGTTTTGAGAATCAAACCCAAGTCTTCGTGCACTCTATGCAAATCCTCTACAGATATTTTGACAATATGATCCATATTCTGAATCCAAGAGTATTTTAAACCTAAAAATAGGATTCATTTTGTAGCAGCAATATAAGGAGATGATATAAGGCTGCAAAATGAACACCTATACAAGTTGAATATCTTTTATCAAAATGCTTATACCAGAAGCATTTCAGATGTTAATGATTTTTCAATTTTTAATAATTTAGCTTTGGAATATGGAATTTATTGGTTAAGTATCTATAACATGAAAGGCCCCAAAATGTGAAGATCTTTGAGTATCATATTGGATCTCAGAACATTCACATCCTTGGGTTGGGATACTCAACCTACAGTTAGCATCTTACATTACTAGACCATACATAGCATTATATAATTTCTTTTTAAAAGAAAAGTCATAGGCAGGCACAGTGTCTTACGTGTATAATCTTAGTCCTTGTCAAGGCTGAGGCTGGAGAGTTGCTGCAAGTTAGCTGCCAGCCGGGGCTACATAGTGAATTTCACAGTGGCCTGAGCAACAGTATCTCAAAAAATTAAGTAAATAAAAATTAAACAGACAAATAAATGGTGGAGGGTAAAAACTTCATTGGGCACAACTGAAAAGGGTGAGCCTAAGCTTCCAATGTAGTTTTTGAAGAGAAAAAAGAATCACTTAAAGAATCGCTTTTTGCTTTTGTTTATAATGAAATTGTTTAGTTTTCTCTCCAGGGTCTAGCTTTCAAATGGCCACAATGCAAGTAAACTTTGAATTCCCACCCTGTTGCTTCCTGTTGCCAGAGTTTCCAGTTCCAATGGCAGGTAGTGACGGTCTTGAAGGAAGCAGCATGATCCCCAGTCTCTATCTGAAGATCATTTCACAGCTATGAAGAACATGCAGATAGTTTACCCATTTGGTTTTTCTGCATTCCATCCCTATATCAGAAGAAAACTCAGGAGGAAGATGAAGCAGACAGATAACACTGTCGTAGGCTTACACAAAAGTACCTTTACAGAGTAAAAGTCTCCTGTCACCAAAGCTCAACAAAAGACTCACTGAACAGAACAACATTCGGGAATTTTGGGGTAATGCTGTAAGCACAGATTTCCTATTGGGAATGGTAATGTACAATGACCGTCATCCAAGTGTAGAAGGGAGGCAGAAAAATCACTGGTTGAAGGCAAACATGGGCTACATGGTAAGACATCCTGTACTAAAACAAAAGACAATTCAATCACTATGTTACAATCTTTTAGAGAAAAGCCAAGCTAGGGACTTCTCCTTCCATTTAACCAAGGTTTATCAGAAAATTTGAATTTTCTTTTCAACAGTTTTCTCAGGGCACCAGCAGTTGTACACTGAACTCTACTGTCAAGGGCAGCAATCTGCTAATTTGAAAGATGATATGTTAAATATGACAAAATCATGTTTCAAGGAGTGAGGCAGGTGGTGGTAGGATAGGTTGGGAATTAACATGTTAAGGTACCTTTGGGATGACAGTTTGTAAAAATGGCACCATTAAGTGAATCAAGGGCATCTACTGAAGAAACTGAGGAATAACCTGGTTATAAGTCTGGGTTGCCAGGCAGACAGTGGAGGGATCTCCACCAGCAGTTAAGAACTGAGAAAGTGGGTAATAAAAGGAAGGTTATAGGCAGGGGGTGGAGCAGTAAAAGCCTGACAACCTGACTTTGATCTTGGGAAGCCACAGTGGAGAGAAAGAATGGACTCCTGAAAGTTATCTTCTGAAATCCACACATGTGGGCACATGCAATATATATAAACACAAGAGCAGCCTAGTAAAGCCTATGGAGCTCTGGACTTTAGCTGCAAGACCCCTAGCAATGGAGGATATGGAACCTGAAATGGCCATCTCCTCTAACCTGAGAAAGATTTCCAATGGAGGGATGGGGACACCGACCCAGCCACAAAACTTTGGACCTACAATTTGCCCTGCCTACAAGATTTGTAGGGACAAAGATGGAGCACAGACTGAGGGAACAGCCAACCAATGACAGGCCCAATTTGAGACCCATGTCATGAGAGGGAGCCAACTCATCCCATGGTCTCAAGAATCAACCCTTGACACTATTAATGGTACTCTGTTATGCTTGTAGACAGGAGCCTAGCATAGCTGTCCTCTGAGAGGCTCCACCCAGCAGCCGATGGAAACAGATGCAGAGACCCACATCTAAACTTTAGGTGGAACTTGAGGAATCCTGTGGAAGAAGGGAATGAATTGAAGGAGCCAGAGGGGTCAAGGACATCACAAGAAAACCTACAGAATCAACTAACCTGGGCCCATAGGGGCCCACAGAGACTGAATCACCACTGAGAGAGCATGTATGGCAAAGACCTAGACCCTTTGCATATATGTAACAGATATGTAGCATGTTTTTCATATGTGACCTTAACAACTGGAGCAGGGGCTGTCTCTGACTGTTGCCTGCCTTTGGATCTCTATCCCCTAACTAGGCTGGCTTGTCTAGCCACAATAGGAGAAGATTCACCTAGTCCTGTTATGACTTGATATGCAAAGGTTGGTTTATAGTCATGGGAGGCCTCCCCTTTTCTGAGGAGATAGGGGGAAGGGTTGGATGGGGGTGAAGAGAGGGGAGGACGAGGGACTAGAGGAGCAGAGAGAGAGGAAGCTGCAATCAGGATGTAAAGTAAACAAACAATAAAAAATACTTTAGCTGGAGAGACATACTAGATACAAGGTGGTTGTCTTAGGGCTTTATTGCTGTGAAGAGACATCCTGACCAAGGCAACTCTTATGCAGGACAACATTTAACTAGGATGGTTTAGTTTCCAAGGTTTAGTCCATTGCTATCATGACAGGAAACATGGCAGAACACAGGTAGACATGGTGCTGGAGAACTAGCTAGGAGTTCTACATCTTGATCACAGGCAGCAGAAGGAGACTATGTATCACAGTAGGTGTAGCTAGAGCTGTAGGAGACCTGGAAGCCTGCCCCTATGTCCTGCAACAAGGCCACACCTCCTAACTGCAACAGTACGACTCCCTATGGTCCTGTTGGGATCAAATACAACCACCAAATCCCACTTCCTACCCCCATAGGCTTGTAACAGTATCATAATGCACAATGTATTTAGTATTTAGTCCAATTTTAAAAGTCCCCATAGTCTATAAAAAAGTCCCAACTTGTTTAAAAGTTCTAAGTATCTTCTGAGACTCACACAATCTCTTAACTGTAATCCCCTGTCTGGAAATCAATCTGGCAGTTCCTCAGAAAATTGGAAATAGTTCTACCTGAAGACCCAGTTATACCCCTCCTAGGCATATACCCAAAGATGTTCCACCATCCCACAAGGACACGTACTTCTTTACTATGTTCATAGCAGCCTTATTCACAATAGCCAGAAGCTGAATGGATATGGAAAATGTGGTTCATTTACACAATGGAATACTGAATATTTAGCTATTAAAAATGAGGACATCATGAATTATGCAGGCAAATGGATAGAAAATACCATCCTGGTGAGGTAACTCAGAACCAAAAAGAACATACATAGGATGCACTCACTGATAAGTGGATATTAGCCAAAAAGTACAGAATACCCATGATACAACTCACAGCCCCTATGAAGTTTAATAAGAAAGGATGCTTGAATCCCACTTAGAAGAGGAAAGAAAATAATCATGGGAGGCAGAAGGAGAGAGGGACCTGGATGGGAGAGGGGAGAGGGAAGGGAAAAGGAGGGCAGGGTCAGGTATGAGGGGAGACAGGAAAGAAGCCCAGAGGGCCAGGGGAGTGAATGGAAATACGCAGCTGTGGAGGTGAGGATGGGGGAACCTCTAGAAAGTCCCAGAGACCTGGGTTGTGAGAGGCTCCCAGGACTCAATGGGGGTGACCTTAGCTGAAATGCCCAAAAGTGGGAAGAGAGAACCTGAAGAGACCACCTCCAGTAGATAGACAGGGACCCAATGGAGGGACGGGGTCACCAATTCACCTTCAAAATTTCTGACCCAGAATTGTTCCTGTCTATAGAAAATACAGGGATAAAAATGGAGCAGAGATTGAAGGAAAGGCCATCCAGTGACTGGCTGAACTTGACTGGCCCATCCCATAAGCAGACATCAAACCCTGACACTATAGACTCTATCAGCAGCTGACTGTGAGAGATACAGATACTCACAGGCAAGCATGGGACTGAGGTAGGAGACCAGTATGGAAGAGTTAGGGAAAGGACTGAAGGAACTGAAGGGGATTGCAACCCCATAGGAAGAACAACAGTATCAACTAACCCGGAGCCCTGGGAGCTCCCAGAGACTAAGCCACCAACCAAAGAGCATACATGGACCTGTCCGTGGCCTCTGCTACATATATAGCAGTGGACTGCCTTGTCTGGTCTCAGTTGAAAAGGATGCACCTAATCCTGTAGAGACTTGATGCCCCAGGAAAGAGGGACTGGGGGGAGGAGCACCCTATCAGAGGCAAAGGGGAGGGAAGATGGAGTGAAGAACTCTGGAAGAGGGGACCAGGAGGAGGAGCAACATTTGGAATATAAATAAAATAATTAATTAAAGAAAAGCAGATCACATGCTTCCAACATACAATGACACTGGATATACATGACCATTCCAAAAGGGAGGAAGGGGAGCAGAGTGAGGAAATACTGGGCCAGAGTAAGACTGAAAACCAGCTGGGCAAACTCCAAACCCTGCATCTCCATGTGTGATGTCAAAGTGCTCTTCAGCTTTCCATTCCTTTCAGCTTTGTTGACTGCAACACAGTTCTTTCGCTTGGGCTAGTACCATCCTTGGCAGGTGCCCCATAGCTCAGGCATCTCTAACCTCTTGGGGTTTCCAAGGCAACCCAGGCTTCACCTACACAGCTTCACACAATGGCCTTTCACAGACTCATCCAATGGCCTCTCTGAGCCCACCATGCAGGGAAACCCCTGCCACATGCCTGGCCTCAATGAATTTCCTTAGCTACAGAGGGAGATTCCATAACCTCTTCCTCCCTCCCTCCCCTTTTATAAAAATTAAATTTACTCACTTTACAACCCAATATCAGCTCCTCCTCTCCTCCCAGAAACCCATCATGCAAGTCCTCCCCCTATTTCACCTTTCCCTTAAGCCCCACTCTGGGTGTCACCCCCACCACTAACACAACTCCCTTCTCCTGCAGAGAAGGATTAAGGGGCCTGAAGGGGATAGGAACACCACAGGAAGACCAACAGAGTCAACTAATCTGCACCCATGGGAGCTCCCAGACACTGAACCATCAACCAAAGAGCATACACGGGCTGGACCTACCACCCCCTCCCCCGCACATATGTAGCAAATGAACAGCTTGGTCTTCATGTGGGTCCTGAACAACTGGAGCAGGGGCTGTCCCTGAGCCTGTTGCCTGCCTGCCTGCCTGCCTGCCTGCCTGCCTGCCTGTGGATCCCATGCCCCTAAATGGACTGCCTTGTCTGGTTTCGGTGGGAGAGGATAAGCCTAGTTCCATAACCTCTTTCTACGTAGGCCTCTCTGGGCCTCCATGCAGAGATACCCTTGCCACACGCCTGGCTTCAGTGGCTTTCCTTAATTATAGAAGGGGATTTCATATCCCACCTTTTTTATCCTTGACGCTAAAGCTAGAACCATGTACCTGAATCTACTAACTTCTGCTGCTTGCTGGGGTTGGAACATGGCCCCCTTGTTCAATTACACCCTTTCAGCTTTCCATTTTTTGATGGTTTCCTTCACTGCCTAAGCTTGGCTGTCCTGGAACTTGCTCTATAGACTGCATTTGAACTTGGAGAACTGCATACCTCTGGCTCCTGAATGCTGGGATTAAAGATGTATACTACCATGCCTGAACCTAAGCTTTTCTTTAATTCCTCCCTCTGTAGCTAAGGAAATTTGCTGAAGCCAGGCACGTGGCAGGGGTTTCCCTGCATGGAGGCTCAGAGAAGCCATTGGGTGGGATCTTTCCCTGAGGTTTCTACTCCCTTAATTTCATTTAATATCTTTAATCTGGTTATCTCCTTCAATGTAGGATTTAGCTCCATTCCATTTTAACCTTTAATCCTTGAACCATGTGTTTTGTATTTTTCCTTTCTAAGTTGGCTACATTTCATCAAAAAGCTCTTCATAAGAGTACAGCAGAGTCTATGCTAGGCTGTTTTGAGATTTCCTTTGCCAATGCAATTAATCTAAATCTCTTCACCTTAGCCTCAGGCAGACTGTTCAGACAAGGGCAAAAAGCAAACACATTCTTCAGCAAAATATCACAAGAACAATTTCTAACTAAAATTTTTAGAACATATTAAAAACTTTCTCCTCTGAAACCTCTTACGCTAGGCCCCCACAGTTCAGATCACTCTCAGCACCAGCCTTCCTTGTTCCTACTAGAATGGCCCATTAAGCCCCACTTACAGCTTTCAATTGCTTTTCTAATCCTCAGTCCTAAAGTCCACATTCCTCCAAACAAAAGTATGGTGAAGCCTATCACAGCAATATCCCAGTCCCTGGTATCAACTTGTCTTAATTAGGGGTTTATTGCAGTGAAGAGACACCCTGACCACACCAACTCTTATAAAGGACTCTCATCTCATAAAATCTCTGCTCACTGAGGTTCCTATAAACTTCACAGGGCATCCATTCCTGACTTATTCTCACCCTATGTCCCTCATGCCTGTATCATTTCCTACCTTGGCCAGCATCTATCCATCTGTCTGTCTGTCTGTCCATCCATACCTCCCTCCCTCCCTCTCTCCCTCCCAAGATTCTGCTCGCCTCCAGATCTCTAACAGAGGCTGAACACAAGATTTTTTCCATTAGGTTCCTATCACCCATGGTGCTTCTCAACTGAGCCTATAATTCATGTCAGGGCACACCCTCTTCCTGGGAAACCCCACTGACTGGATGGTTTTCACCACTTGCAGTGAAGTGTTAACATATAATTCCAACTACACTGGAAAGGTTTCTACATCATAGCTGTAATTCCAAACCTTATTTGTATCCCTCCCACTGGGCTTTACTATATACTCCCTTCTCCAGTGAGATTCATTTGAAGGAATAAGAGCAGCTTTCATTACTCAAGCAGAAAATCATGGGAGTCATTCTTGAGTGGATGATTATCCAACTCTACTCATAATGGCCCACCCAAATCCTTCGAAGTTGCCCACAGCCTGTTTCCTCCAGCCTATGTCCACCATGATTGCTATTAGGCTTTTCTTTTTTCCTTTTCCTTTTTTTTTTTTTTTATTTTCATATTTTATTTACATTTCAAATGTTTCCCCCTTTCCAGATCTCCCCTTTGGAACCTCCCCATTCCCTCCGCCCTCCCCCTGCCTCTATGGGGATATTCTCCAACCCACCTCCCCACCCCACCCCCCACCCACTCTTGTCTTCCCTCCTTGACATTCTTCTACACTGGGGGATATAACACCCTCTGGCCCAAGGGCCTTTCTTGCTTACCTGAAAACCAAAAGTAATGTTCTAATGTGTCTTCCTATTTCCAGTTTCCTGCTCCCTTATCCCACTGTCTATGCTGCGGCTGGTATTCTCTTTCAGAAATGCACATCTGGTGTGTGGTCCTTCATGTAACACATATACTGCTGAACTATTACTTCTGATCCAGAGGCTACATCTTATTCCAACCACATCTCCTCCTAGCCTCTCGACTCTCTCTTTTGCTGATGGCCCAATTCTCACAGATCATTCAACTGTCCCCAGCACAAATGTCTATATAGGAGTATAGGAAAGTATAATATGTGGATTTGGAAGCCCTTTGCCAAGTAGACCTCTCTCTTTCCATCCCTCCTGTTCAAGTTTATAAACCTATATGACTCATTGCCCTCTGCTCTGTAACATTACCATTACATGTGCTGCCATGGGCAGTGTCACATTTCTCCCAGTCACTCCTCTGGATCCCATGAAGAATGTTGTATTATCACACACCACATGGTATTAGATTCACCATAGTGTACAGAGAATGGTTCTGGGTCAAAAACCTGAACAAAGAATAGGTCAAGTTGCCTCTCTCATTCACAATAGTGTCTGAATCCAGTGTGCTCCTGGTTGGAATGTGGAAATCAGTCTTCTTTGTGAAAGTTTAAATAGAGTCACATGCTACAGTTGCTTCTGCTAAGACAAGTTCCTTGGTACATTCAAGCTCAGATGGTTGCTATGGGACGTCTGAACTCCATAGGCAATGGTATTCAGGATGCCACAGTTTAGAAAGCTGCATACTACTATCAAACCACTGAGGCATGTACCAAGGCCTTTAACTTATAGGGAACATGAACAACACATGAGTTTACTCACTCAATATACTTTTAGAGAAGGTGTCTTGCCTCTGCCTACTGCACTAGTGAGGATCAAAAGGATTCCAAGTTTTATAAAGTCATAGACATAGCAGTATGAAAATAAGACGGAATTCATTCATTCAACACTACTGATTGAGCATCTTCAATGAACTAGGATCCACCCTGGAATCTGAAAGAACACCAAGGAACAATAAACAATAAACAAGGTGAACCAGAGAAATATAAGAAATATAGTGACTAGCGCTCAAGAGAAAAACTAACCATGGAAAAGGGGCACTAAAAGTGTAGCAAAGCCAGTTGTGAAAGATCTCAGGGCAGTTACATATTAACTGAAGAGCATGATGAAAGGACAATTCCTTTTCAAACATAAAAACAGTTTTCCTGTTTAGCAACAGAACTTACAATTATTGGTCTAGTTTAGACTATTTAAGTGAACTAACACTACAATGACTATTTTTCAGCTCCTGAATATAACTACTTTGGTAGCATTCCTTCTGTTTTCCATTAACATCACTGCTTCCTTTTGGACTTTCACTAAAGGTCATGTGGCCAATTGCTTAAAATGTTTTTATATAATATCACAGAAGAAGAAAGAAAGTAGCAGTCACTGTCAGATGGACATTTCATCTATGCATTAAATGCCAAACCCTATCCTATAAGGTACCATGTGTAAACAAATCATGCCTGGAATGAGAAACCTAGTCGGCTTCTAGGAGGCAATGAGGCCATGGATCTTAGAAAAGAATCTATTGCCGCCACTTTACTAGACCAACACAACCCCTTACTTCATTCTAAATCTTATCCTTATACCTATTGATAAATATAGTTACTACCCCTCATCAAAGAAGGTCTTGTTACAGAAAATGGAGACTATCACACAAAGCCACAGATGGATAGGACGCATAAATCAATGGATCATGAGGAACCCAGCTCCAAAGGATACATACACATCATAGCTCCTGAACATATGGCTCAGGGAACATCATGGAAGAAGGGATAGAAAGACTGTAAGAGCTAGAATACTGTAGAAATAGCTGCATAAACTAGACTGCAACAATAGCAATATCAATGGATGGATGGACATATATACATATATATGCCTGTGCAACAAATAAAAAAAGTTGAGAGGAATTCGAGGAAGAGTAACTGGGAGGGGCTAGAGGGAAGAAAGGAATAAAAATGTAGAAAAAAGAAATAAAGATTGCTAAGTGTTTTTGTATAAAAGTAATACATACCCATTTTAGGTATTTTTGAGAAATACCAATAAGTGAGACAAATATTAAGCATGTATAATCCTGCTCTGGATATCCCAAAAATTGAAACTCTTCATATATATTCCCTATGGAGTCTTCGTTAGAAATACTTTTATTGTTTTATGTAGTCAAAACCACACCATACACACAGCCTGTCATGTCACCACAATTTTAATAATTTCCCCAATTCATTATCAAGGACAGCATACAATGAAATCAGATACACATGGCTAACCAACAAGCCAGGAGTCTTGTCAGGTGAAAGGGCCTGGGACATAGACTTAATTCTAACTTTTGATAATTCTTATATATTAACACCAGACATCTCAATCTATCCTTATAAGAGCCCTGGAAACTGGACAAAGCAAGTCCACAGAGTTGGCCCACAGCGAGGCACTACGTAAAGACAGCTCTATATGGCTTGTGTGCTAGTTTACTTTCTATTGTTCTTTCTTTTTTTATTTACTTAAAACTCAAAGCAGGAACCTGGATGCAGGAACTCAAGAAGAGACCATGGGAGAAGCGATGCTTATTAGTGTGCTGCCCCTGCCTTGCTAAGCTACTTTGCTTATACAGGCCAGGCCTTCCCACATCAAATCAGCAATCAAGAAAACATCCTGGAGACTTGCCTATCGGCCAATCTGATATAGACAATTCCTAAATTGAGGTTTCATCTTCCCAAGTGACTTTAGGTTGGATCATCCACTCATCATGACAAAACAACCAACCAACCTGCAAAGCTCCTTTTAAAGTCTTCTGTAGAAAAAAGGACCCAAATATACTTTTGTTATTGATGATAGACTGGTCCCCTTGTTAGCCTAGTTTGTTCTCGTTCGTGTTCTCTCTCTCTCTCTCTCTCTCTCTCTCTCTCTCTCTCTCTCTCTCTCTCTCGTTTTCCTGAGACAGGGTCTGTCTGTGTAGCATTCACTCTGTAGGCCAGGCTGCCCTTGAATACACTGCCTCTGCTCCTCAAGTGCTGGGATTAATGGTGTGTGATACCACTGTCCAGCTCAATGTCTCTTTTAAATGGTAACATCATGATTTTATAACGTGACTACAGACAGGACTAATGTCTCATTTTATCTAGGCATTCATTATATTATACTTCTGTTAGTTCACGATAAAGGTATCTTATTTTGAAACAATAGTAGCCAGTTACTGATTTCAAAAGCTTAGATTCCTGTTAAGGCAGACCTCCATCCTTTAATTATACAACTGATCTTTTACTAAGCAGGTGCTATCTGTATACTTTAGTGTTGCATCACTAGTTGTGTCCAATATTCTAGGCATTTACAATAATTTCAAACCCTGACTCTGCCATCTAGACATTGGCGTGTCTGTTGCTTCTCACATCTCAGCCATGCACTACATTCCTTCACATTACATTAAATTTTACATTACATGACAAGGAAGCACCCTATGTAGCAAGATATTAGTGATCACCCTTCCTAGTTGTCATTAAGCTTTTATTACACAGTTTGTAACCCAATCTGAATATACTGCCACCATTTAGCCTGTCTTTCCCAGGGACTGTGTCATTCCTTGATTCCACAAAAATAATGTCAATGACACTCCCAATGGCTTATTTTCAATATACTTAAACCATCAAACACTAAAATGACTGTCAAAGACTGACACCCAGGTTGCTGTAAACTTCCAGAATCTTCCTTCCTATTCTGGAAAACCAAAACATTCCCTTAGGCCCACTCTTTAAGCTTGAATTGACTCACATAGGTCAGGACATGCGCAATGGTAGCCATTGTAGCCTGCACCTGCCTGTACTGTACAGGATTTACAAGAAGCCAGGGCAACAAGAATATTAAATAGCATTTTTAGAATTTAGACATAACAATGGACATAATAAAAGAGCAAAAGATGTGAACTAATCTACATCAGAACTGTGCTAAAAAATGGGTAAAAGCAAGAAAACAAAAGCTAGATTTCCCCCATCAGTTTCATAGTTGCCTACCATACAAGGCAACGACAGCATGCTTTCTCCATCTAGCCTAATCTCCCAGGAATATTTGGAATCAACCTCCCCCTGCATTCAGGAGTGAGCCATGATAACCTATGTCATCTACCCCAAATTCTTCTGGGAAAGGCACAATAGTTAGGCATTTTCTCCTGCCTTTCTGGGGTTTCTCTGCTCTATGTTATTGCTTCATCAATGGGACATCCGTTGAAATGTGCTGACAAACCTTTTTTTTGGCGGTAGGTTGAAAAAGTAAGTAGCAGTAAGCCATGCCACTAATCCCAGTTTCACCCTGCTACTTAACAGTTGGTAAAAGAACACCTAGATACTCCTACAGTGGTAGGCTTTAACCAAGGATGCACATCAACATCTTACTCTGTGATATTTTAGAAAATGTGTGCATGCTTGGACCATGGGCCCAGACATTCTGATACAGCCTGGTAAAAATCTCTAAGTTGTTCATTCTCATCTGTGCTGCTGGTTAAAAACCACCGTCCTATATCAATGTACTCTAAACACCTCACCTTTATTCTGAGGAATAAAGTCTATTTGAATATTTCATTCTATTTCCTACAAAAACAGATGTTAGTGTTATATCAGTTTTGCAGAAGCAAAAACTTTAGACTTAAGGAGCAAATCTATCCCCCATGTTAATGCGCTCCACAGTCAAGGTTGTACGGCAGAAGAGAAACAGCATCATTTTTAACAGTCAGGGTCATCTTTATGGTCTTATTTACTTACCGTTTCCAAACTTCTTAAACAAAGACGATAATTTGTGATGTAAACTCTTCCCTTAATGGGGCCATTGAAAGGACATATGTAAATAACTTCTTTGTCTAGTAAGATAAAAAAAGTACCCTAAAATAATGGAAATAGATACCAAGATACACAACAAATGGTACTAACTTAATATAAACCACAAAGCTACATTTAACTACAATAAAAATGACTAAAAAGTTGAAAGCAACACTGGCAAAGTTTCCACAGCTCTGTGCCAGGCTGAATTGGGCAGTCATGGCACTTCTGAGTTTGCACCTAGTGTTACCTACCACCAGAAAAATGCAGACCAGAGCCAGAGCACAGAAGTGAAGGAGGGTCTTGCTACTGTTAGCATCTTATGATTGTAAAAGAAACCACTTGAGTTATTTCAAAGGAGGATAATGTTCATAGGGAGTAGCCTCGTGGCTACCCAGTAGGCTGGGTGTTAAAGTTCACAACCGCCAACCAAACATGTATATAGGTTCTTGTTGCTTTTTTGACAAAGGGTCTCCCCTGTCTGCATCCCTGTCTAAACTTAAACTCATGATTCTCTTCTCTTAGCCTCCCAAGTGCTGGAACTATGGGAATGGCCACCACACCCTACTATAATACCAGCTGTAGAAATCACTAGAAATAATTCTATTTCTGTAGAAATGTTTCTGCGGAAAACATTTAAGTGATAATGTACAGTCGAGGTAAAGTACATATTTTCTAAATTTGACGTAAGGAGAATCAAAAGATTCAATTATAATAAAAATATCTTTCTCTTCCTCTTCAAGGATATCCTTGAATATGTTAATGTCTTTGAAATCCTTTTCTCTTCAGGTACTAAATGAAAACTATATAATAAGGTCACGTCATGCCAGTTCAATTAGTTACTACTTTGGTTAAGGTCTGTCTGCTGATACTCAGTACCCAAACGTCTTATATGAAGACCACCAATAGTAAAATTTCTTTGCTCGTATCCAGAAACTGGGAAGAACATATTTTACTAATTTTAGTTTTAAGACTAGAATTGTGTGAATCTGTGGCCACTAAATATGTTCTCATGGTTCTTGTGGTCTACGGATAATTCACAAAGGTACTTTTTTTTTTTTAAAAAAAAAAAAACTCCATTAATTAGCACAATAATTTAGTTAGCCATTTAAAATTAAAATTTGAATCTTACTCAATGAATAGAATGGTTCTGCGAAATAATGCTGATTATTGGCCCCAAATATACTGTCATATGACAGGAAGGACCAACCCTAACACAAATATTGAATGTCAACACTGTGCTTCTACTGTCTTAAGTCGGAATGATCTGGCCCTTCCAAAGTACATACTGTCCTCTTAGCCCAGGTTTATCATGAAAGAAAAAGCAAAAAAAAACCAAAACAAACTAAAAGCATTGTATCAAAATGTTACCACCACCTTAATTTCTGGGTTTTTTTGGCAAAGGATCTCTATTATATCACAGAGAAGAGTCTTTAAGCTGTTATCATCACAGACTGAAAGCCTTAATCTACTTCTGTTCTTATAACCTAAAATTACGTAGAGTGGATACCTTTAGTTCGGGATTTTCAAGTGATAATCTACGTTCTCTCTAAATTATTCTCTTTGGCACAGAGACAAGAATATCACTAGCCTTGTGAGCACCAGGCTCTTGAAAGAACTCTTTGATAAGGAAAGGCATGCAGTGTTTCCTCTGTACTGAGGCTCCTAAACAAAGCTATCTTATTTGTCCTCTCTGACTTGTATAGAGCAAGTGGAACAAAGGCCACCTGAGCTTGCTGTTCTCCTTCTCCAGTTCTGTACCCCCAGCCTCAAAAGCTTCTTACCAGTAATTGGTAATTCCCCTGGGAGTCGAGGAACAGTCTCATTC
The DNA here is from genome assembly GCA_019843965.1 of Rhynchomys soricoides. Lineage (NCBI taxonomy): Eukaryota > Metazoa > Chordata > Mammalia > Rodentia > Muridae > Rhynchomys > Rhynchomys soricoides. The sequence continues at coordinate 655,278 of JADRCH010007280.1, forward strand.
ACATCCTGACTGACTCCATCTTGAGACACCTGCAAATGAAAGGGGCATCAAACAGAGGTGGTGGTATCATCTTTGCACACATGGTAGCAAACAGAAATACACTATTAACGAAAAAAATAGAAGTTTAGCACTGAAGAAAACTAGAACAGAAAATTCAAACTTGGAAAAGAGAATCTAGAATGAAAATATTCTAGGCATGTTCCTAGCTCATGTGAAGCCATTTGTTCAATCCCTAGCAATAACAAATTAGAAAAATAAAAATAAAAGACTGTGCTGGCTGCAACATTTATTAGACATGCTAGCTCCTAGTCTGCATTTAAATAATGTTACCAAAGTTTTATACTTTTTAAAAAGTACTTTAAAGCTGATATATCTTAGTATAATGGTCCAACTTTAATGAAATCTTAGTATGCTATAGGGTGATAGCTTTTTTCCTAAGCAATTGCTGCAGAATCATACCATAGTGCCAGAGACTACATTTTTGACCTATTATTTTATTAAGATCTTGCCTTACTTTTCCTTTTTATTCTACCTTATTCCACATAAGTGAACAGATAGTCTGTCAGAGACCTGGTTAGGTCTCTAGGAGCCATTTCAATAAGTTCCCCAGAGACTTTGGACTGCAGGTCTCCCATTTGGGGGGTATTCTCAGGTATGTGCCTCATCTAATCACAGCAGCTGCTCTGACATGCAGGCAAAGCATTAATCATCAAACTCAGGCAAGCCAGGTATGGTGGCAGACACTTTTAATGCCCGCATTTGACAAGCTGTGGCAGAATGATCACAAATTAAGGCCAGTCTCGGCCACACAACCTGATCTAGGCTCAAAAAAACAACAACAACTAAGCCACCCCCAAAATTATATCTCAGTATTTAAAAATCAAAATAGAATGCTATAAAATCAAAAAGCTGAAGTGAAGTGGTTTGTATATTACAAAGAGTTATTTATTACATTATGAGGAATACATATAAACTGTTAAAAGAATCTCCCCACCTCCTTCCCAAGGCAAACAGGCAAAGGACATTCATGGTTACTTCACAAAATCAACAGGAATGGGCAATAATGTAGCTTTCAAAAGAAATAAAAGGTCAGACTTGTCAGTAATCAAGAAATAAAAATAAAAAAGTTACTCACCTTTCTGACTGAGCATTTTTGTACACTGTGGGGTGGGAGAATAAATTAGCCTTTCTGGTGGGCCATCTTTAAAATCTCAAAGGGCCATGAATAAAACTTTGAATTCATCCCTCCCTTTCAATGTATAGCCCCCTCCCCCAAAATCTCATTCTAATGGAACAATTTACCCTGGCTATTTTGCAGCATTTTATATTCAAGTTGTATGTTTAGGTTTTGTAAGCCTAACCATCATAGCTAGAAAATAGCCATATTTAGAAAGGTGTACGAGCCTGCTTAGTTTTGGCCTCCCAATATCTCCTTCAGAGAGCTGCTTCATATCTGAATGTAAGGTCTGACAACAATTTGTGAACAAAGCTTTGGGAGAGCATTTACAAAAGCAAAAGTCACTTCATACATGTTCTATTTAAATCTTTCCCAGAACAAGGTGAGATGATAAAGAAAACCATGTCTCCATCGCCTTATGCTATGTGAACACACAATGAAATTCATGATTCAGCATGGCCCAAATGACTGTCTAACACATATATAAAGAAAGAAATGTAGAGAGATTCAGAGAAGTGTAAAAACCCAACTGACCTTCTTAGTGGATTCATTCTCCAAGGAGTGTGAATTATACTTAGAAGCTGATGCAGAAGCCATCCTGGAACCTACCAAGGAAGACAAAATTCTCTATTAACTGAACTTACATTGTTGTTTCAAACATGTGACATCAAAGAGTTAAATATTTCAAGAGAACAAACAGTACTTGACTTTGTAGGCCCTTTTCACATCCTATGGCCCAACAGGACAAAAAATACAAAGAGCTAGCAGCGCACAGGCAGCAAATGTCCAAAGAAGAAAGGTGTTCAATGCTACCTATTTTACTCATGGATTATGGTTTGGCGGGGAGAGGCCAGAGGTGTGCCATACATTTTCAAAGTTGTATCTAAACATTAAGATAACAGCTAGGCGGCATGACTATTAAGGGTCATGTGGGACAGGAGCTAACTATTAAAAGGGGAACCCTACAGAAGACATCAGGCTTATTCTAGGAAATTATATTCCTAGTACTCAAGTTGCCATCTTAAAGAAAACAAACAAACAAAACCCTTTAATGTTTACCAATGTATGGCAAGCCTGAAATTTCTCTGCCACTTACTTGGAAGATAATGTATAGGCACTCGAGCAGAACTATGAATTATATTCGTCATGCAACTTCCCTTCAGGAATTCTTTTTTCCACATTAAGGGGTATAATGAGAAATAGATTTGATTAAAATCAAATTCACAGGAATTAGTTAGTATTTTTTAGTAAAAGTATATATTTTGGGTAAATAATGAATATTCCTCAATTTAGCCATGGACAAAAGCATAATCCTCAAAGCACACATAAAACTACTTTTAAAATACTTATGTTTGTTCGTGTGCATAATGTTCCTGTGTGGGCATACACGCTGTAGCGTATGTATAGAAATCCCAGGACAATTCTGTGTAGTTGGTTTTCTCCTTTCACCTTTACCTAAGTTCCGGGGATCAGGCTCAGGTCTATGAGGTAAGTGCTTTTATCTGCTGGGCCATCTTATTGGCTGCACAAAACTATTCAAATGCAAGTATGTATTTAGACTCCTGAAGATGTTAGCAATGTCAGAAAATATTAAATGTTATAGTTATTTTAGATATCAACATTAATAGAGATGAAGTCACTAGCAGGTAAGCCATATCTAATTTAAGGTGACTGGATATCTATGGAATCTTTTGGACATGTTCCATTCAAAGAATAGTCGTGAGGTTGAGGAGACAACTTAATTAGTAAAACGCCTGCCTTGAAACCATGAGGACCTAGAACCAACTTTTTTTTTAGAAAGAAAGACAGGTATGGTATATAGTAAATCTCACTTCCTAGCTAGCCAGCCTAGCTTACTTTGTGAACTCCAGACCAGTGAGAGAGATCCTGTCTCAAAATAAAAGGTGGACCACTCGGGAGGCATACCAATTTCTCATAACCACACACACACACACACACACACACACACATACTCACACACACATATTCAAACTAACAACAATATAAAAAAAACCACACACAAAAGAACAGGCATTCCCTGACAAGCACAGCATGAAACATACCAAGACTCTGGCACCCCTTCACAATGCTGGTCACTGTTCTTAAGAAAGGCCTGAGAGAAGTAAACAAAAAGCATAGAAAAAAAATCACCAGGATGAAGAGGTGGAGGTATATACACAATTAGGACTGTCAGGCTGCATCCACAACAGGTCAGCCTAACAAGAACAAAGCTTGTGTCCATTTGGCTCATGGATGTCTCCCGGCACACAATGGCGTTATTAACACTCTAGTGAGTGAATGACTGTGTGGAAAATATACACTATCATGAGATATAATGATGAGGTTGACTTCAATACTGATTTACCAAATCTCACAACACTGGGACTAGGAACTACAGTTGAAGCTAAAAGACGAACTATTAACCCGGACTGATGGCACACACCACATGCCCAGCAACTGGAGAGGCAGAGGCAGTAGTCCAGTAGTGGGAGACCTGGCAACACAGTGAGAACTGAGGAAGGAAAGAAGGAAGAATGAGGGGTAAGGGAAACCAAAAAAAAGTGTCAAAGAGAAAAGAGGAAGAAAGAAAAAGTGAATTAGGTGGTGGCCTAATTTAAAAGGAATTAAAGTTTAACTTTTTAAAAGATATGTGTTAACTGCCAAATTCAGACAAAATCTTACACTGTGCTTTGAAGACTGCTCTAACCTTATGTTCATGCAGTACACAATATTGTTCTTAGACATTGTCTAGTTTTGTGTGTCAACTTGACACAAGCTGGAGTTATTACAGAGAAAGGAGTTTCAGTTGAGAAAATGCCTCCATGAGATCCAGCTGTAAGACATTTTCTCAATTAGTGATCAAGGGGGGAGGGCCCCTTGTGGGTGGTACCATCTCTGGGCTGGTAGTCTTGGGTTCTACAAGAAAGCACACTGAGCAAGCTAGGGGAAGCAAGCCACTAAGGAGCATCCCTCTGTGGCCTCAGCATCAGCTCCTGCATCCTGACCTGCTTGAGTTCCAGTCCTGACTTCCTTTCGTGATGAACAGCAGCATGGAAGTGTAAGCTCAATAAACCCTTTCCTCCCCAACTTGCACCTTGGTCATGATGTTTGTGCAGGAATAGAAACCCTGACTAAGATAGAAATGAAAGCAGAATGGGGAAGATAAATTAGAAAGGGCAGATCAGATGCACCTGCCCTGAAATTATTCCCCTGCCTACATAGTATTATATAGGTAGACAGGGGAGGTTCTTCAGTAATAGAAAACATTAGGTTTAGTAATAAGATACTTGAATATCTAACAGGTCAGTTTTCAAACTAAATTTCCTATTGCTAAGTCAATAAAGATATTTAAAACCCGAGGCTATATAGTTCACTCACCGTCAACCTGCCTGATTATACAGCATTTATTCAAAAACCATGAAGAATAAAGCCAAAGCCAAATGTGGTAGTACATTCCTGTAATCTCAGCACTTGGTAGAGGCAGAAAGATTCAAGGCCTGGGCTACATCACACTGAAAATACACACACACACACACACACAGAGAGAGAGAGAGAGAGAGAGAGAGAGAGAGAGAGAGAGAGAGAGA
>JADRCH010007280.1:666497-737950 GCA_019843965.1 Rhynchomys soricoides
TCACACATGTGCACATCACATACATGTAAACATCTCTCACATGTGCATATCACACACACGCATCTCACACACACACATCTCACACACACACATCACACACATGCGAACATCTCACACATGCGAACATCACACACACACCTCACACACGTGCACATCTCACACACATGCACATCTCACACACACGCACATCTCACACACACACATCACACACATGTGAACATCTCACACAGGTGCACATCTCACACACGTGCACATCTCACACACATGCACATCTCACACATGTGCACATCACACACATGCACATCTCACACATGTGCACATCACACACATGTGAACATCTCACACAGGTGCACATCTCTCTCTCACACACATCTCACACATGTGCACATCACACACACGTGAACATCTTACATGTGCACATCACACACACCCACCTCACACACATCTCACATGTGCACATCACACATATCTCACATACACATCTCACACATGTGCACATCTCACACACATCTCACACATGTGCACATCACACACACATGAACATCTCTCACATGTGCACATCACACACACACACATTTCACACATGTGCACATCACACACACATCTCACACATGCACATTTCACACACATGCACATCTCACATGACATGTGCACACTTAGCTTCTTTATATACTGCACGTGTTGCTAATATTTCACATCACACACTGAACTATAGCCCACAGTGACCTTTTGGGTCTCCTGTAAGATTTGTAGAGCTTCCTTCCTAAAGGCAGGGGATATGTTTTTTGTTACTGGCACACAGCACCCAGTAAAGAGCATCACCCTTCAAAATTTCCATGACTTTGGAGAAGTTTGACTTCAGCCACTAAAGGCACCATGAGGATGGATTTATATGTTTCTAGTTGCCATGCACAGCTTTATCATCTTGTATATACTGGCAAAGACTATGTTGGTTTACATGTGTTTCTGAGCTTTTGTGGAAATGGAGTGGATCCACAATTTTCTGTTCTTTGCTTTTCTCACACAGGTTGCTGTGAGCATCAGGAACACAGATACATGTCCCCGTGCTTTCCTCATTTCTGCTACCAAATAGTGATAGCATTGTTTCCACAGACCTTTGACTGGCTTCTATGTGTCACTACTACAAATAGTGCTACTCCAAGCATCCCCTCCTACACCTGACACACACCTGTAAGAACTGCAATGGCATCTTGGAGCCAGGTTTTCCTATTCTTTTTTCTAATCTAGCAGCAAATTTGTTTAAAAATCAAATTATATTGAGAAGATAGGTAATACTGTAATAGTAATTTCTATTTGCCTGATATAATTGTTGTCTCTGAGGCTTATTGCTTGTGTCTGCAAACCTAGGCCTAGACCTGGAAGCTTCTAGCCTCCATACAATCTTATCTAGGCCTAGAATGTTTTCAGCCTCTGAGACTTACTGCTGAATAAGCTCACCCTTTCTTGTTCTTATTGAGCTGTAGCTGGTTGGATCAACTCAGCTGGTCTGGCTCAAACTCCTCTCCAAGCTGACTGATCCAATCTGGCTTTTCTCTCGGCCTCTCCTGATTTGCTCTGCTTGGCCTCAAACCAACGTTGACAATCTGTTCTAATCTCCTGGCTCCTTATTCATTCTCTGGCTCATTCTGTCTTCACCTGGTCTAGCTTGTTCTCTCCCCCACCCCCTGCAACCTGTCTCTGTACAACTGTCCAGGAAATCTTCCTCCTCTCTCTGCACATGCTGCTGTTTCTTAAGTAGCTTCCCTTTCCTATCCTTGTGAGAGTTGGGCATATCCTATTCTGTCAATCTTCCTGATTCATCACTTTGTCTGCCATTCAATGAGACCTCACTTTCAAACATGGGTGCTTCCTTCTACAAACTAATTTTACCTTCATTGTTTGGGATTAAAGGTGTGTGCTAAGGGCATGTCTGTATTCCAGCTAGAGGGATTGAAGGTGTGTGCTAAGGCTGAGCTACACCACAACCAGAAACAGGTTTTTTGTTTATTTGCTTGTTTTAGTAAACAACATAATCTTGGGATTCACATAGCAACATATGATAAGGTAGGCAAACCCATAACTTTAAATTAAGCATAATCTCAGGCTTGTCAACACTAGTCCAAGCATTTAGACAATTTATTCCTCTTCTAGGTTGCTATAACCAAGTACTACAAAGTAGATAGATAACAGCTAGGGATTCTCTCTCAGTTCTGAGGGTATCAGCTAAGACATAAGCACTTGAAGCATCTAGCTAGCAACCAGTGGTAACTAGAGTCCTTGGTAGTCATTTGGCTTGTGGAAGCATCATTTCAGTTATGGTCTTCTACCTATGTATCTCTGCTTTGTTATAGTGTTCTCCTGTAATGGCACCCTTCTTGCTACATGAAGGGGCTTCTTTTCTAATCTATTTTCATCTTTAACTACATCTCTAATAGCATATTTACATCTAAGGCCACCATCTGAGGTACTAGATGCTAAGACTTCTTTGGAAAGAGCATATACTACACAGGCAGCACATCACCCATGGAATTTAACAATTTACAAAATGATCATGTCAGCATATGGTTACCTTCAGAATAGTTTAGTTCTCCCAACTATAAGCATTCCATGAAGTTATTAACTTAACTTGCACTAAAATATTGATATGGATACTTAAGATAAAGAAGTGACATCAATGTGATTATTTCTGAGACATTATTCAGCATATGTAATTATTTTTGTTTCCAAATAGTTCAAAAAGAGCCAACAAATAGATACTAGGTACCACAATGGGAGATTGAAAAATAATTTGAGAGGCTAGAGAGATGGCTATCTGGTGTGTGTGTGTGTGTGTGTGTGTGTGTGTGTGTGTGTTACTTATTACTATCTACTCAGGACCTGGGTTTGATTCTGGGTACCCACATGGTGGCTCCCAAACATCTGTAACTCCAGTTTCAGGGTGTCTGATACCGTCCTCTAGTCTCTTTCTGCATGCAGGCAAAACATCCATATACATAAAATATATTTAAAATAATAATAATAACAACAACAACCTTGAGATAGGTTTTTGAGAAGTTAATTGGAAGACAGTGGGAAAATACAAGTTGGATGGCAGCGAAGTAGTTATATGAAAAAAGATGATCATATGAGAATAAAGACAATAACAAAGGTGATAGATAGTATGACTGAAGCAAAAGCTAGCCATCTGCTTATGGGCACTGATCAGTCTCCACTTTTTCTACTGCCACACCATCAGGTACTGTTCTAAGCAAATCGCACATCATTCAATTTCGACCAACAACTGTATTTGTGAAGTAATACTAGTAACTTCATATGACAACTGACAAGTATAAACAAGAACAACTTGTCCACAAAAGATTGGAGAGGCCAACCTGAGGCAACATAGCCCTCTGAACCACTAACCATTTTTCAATAGATGATCAAATAATATAAGGACATAATACTTTCTACTTGGACATGTAATATAGTATTAGAAGGGGATTCCACCCATATATTAAAAAAAAAAAAGCTGACATCCAGAAAGAAGCTTAGCCTTCATTTGAAAGGGAAGTAAGCAAATGGAGATTCCCTCTATCAAATCTATGAGGCACTTGAAAATATTCCCCATATTTGTCCACTGCAGTACTACTTTGTGTTGTAGAGTCTTTGTGGACTTGTGGACACAAACAAAATGAATATCTTACAAGGTACATCTCAGAAGTAGTGAGGCTCAGAGCATAAGCAGCTAAATGAAGTATTCTTCAATGATGTACACTCATTCCAGCAATGCTGTTTCTGCTAAGTACAGATGCTAAGTACTTCCTTTAAAAAACATCATCTTTTGAAATTGCCTTTAGAGGGGCTGAGACAGAAAGGTAGCTGCGATTTACAGGCCAACTTTGTCTACTTAGCAAGTCCAAGACCAGCTAGGGCTATGTGGTGAGACCCTGGCTCAAAACAAAATTGCCTTCAAGCTATACAAGATGTCATATTATAAAACTTAGCTGTATCTCAATTTTAAACCAAAAACAATGCTCCTCCAACACCAGTGCCCTATATTTAATAAATGTGCCTCACAGTGATTATGGTCTAGAACTAAGTGTTGAATCCTCACTCAAATATTGACACTAAAGATATTTTTAAAATGCGCCCGAGTCTCTGAAGTTAATTCAAATGAATAGTTCCAGAACAGGCAGAAAAGTGTGAATTGGTACTTCCTGATACTCCTGTATAAGAAGCACAGGGAATGCAGCTTGGCATCTCTTAAATGGTGAAAATGCTGGGCCTGATCCACTGAAATAGTCCCAATTTATAAGAGCAAGTTTACCTTGGAGGCTAGCAAAAAGCAGAAGTAGGAGTAGTCACTTGCCCAACAGGCAGCCTGCCACACTAAAAGAGTGTCCAAAAGGGAATCCCCAATGACTGACTTAATTAAGATCTTTGGAAAGTCACAAAGAGAAAGGCTTACAGTGACCCACCAAGTACAGAGAGCAGTCATTTCCTACTTTGGCAGTTACTAAGCACAAACACAAGCCACTATACATTCCTGTCACAGAACAAAGTTAAAGGGCCAAACATGTCTAGACCTTGAATCACTGGAAGAGAAGGTCTCATGCACGTAAAAAAAAAATCATCCAAGGAAAAGGCAAGAAATACAGAGAGGGAAGAAGATGAAGAGGAACTAAAACCACTATTAACAGAATGGAAACGACAAGATGAAGAAATTCCAGTTCAAGAACAAAGACACCCATTGATTCGGACAACTCCCATGCCCTTTGAACAAGCAATAAAGGCAGCTTCTCAGAGCAATAAAAAGAATTCCAGGCAGGTTCCAGAAGCAAATTCTGTTATTGACACTAAGAATAAAAGTTGGGGTGTCTTGGTTAGGGAATGGGCATGAGTGTTGTGATACAGTCAATTGGATTATCTCTATTATCTTCTTGAGGATCATATCTGAAACAGGGCTTCTACAAACAAAATAAACAACAAATCATGATTTGTCCAGCAAAGCAGAAATGCTGCCTCTGGAAGCCTGCAGTTTATACTGCAATGGTAAAAAATGGAGACTCGGAGAATAAGCACGTGCAGTTACAAGTTTTAGAGACTCTAACTCCACAAGAAAACTGTAGGTATAACGTGGAAGGAAAGAAGAAAACTCTATTTGTAAGCTAAGCATAATGGAGTACAGTTTTATATCAGCACTCAGGAGGCAGAGGCAGGCAGATCTCTGTGAGTTCAAGGCGGACCTGATCTACAAAGTGAGTTCCAGGCCAGCCAGTGACATTTGTCTCAAATAAATAAATAAATAAATAAATAAATAAATAAATATCAAACCACAAAAAAATCAAAATGTGTATTTGTAGAAAATCAACAATGTATTTCCAAAGTACAGTGTTTCTACAAATCAAATGAAAACATGAGCCCATGCAAAGTTGCAATGACTGTAGTTTGGCCCCAAACTGAGTAGCACAAATGGCTATCAATTACTGAACTGTGAACCGCTACTTAGTAATAAAAGGCAGGAGTTACTGACTGACACACACAACATTGATAAGTATAAATAGCACAACAAAGCAGCCAACCACCAAGACCAGAGAAACCCAGCATCTGAGTGTCAAGCCTAGCATTCACCCTGCATTCTACAGTTGTGAGGTTAGAAATCGGTACTGAAAATTGCTGGCAAACATATTTTCAGATTTTAAAAATGTACTTTTAGAAACTTCACTGATGAACATAGAAATTAAAACATGCTAGAACATATTACTAGTGAAATTATGTTTTGAAAACCCCCAAACAGTCCTATCATCACAACTGACAAACGTGGTAAAAAACTAACCAAAAAAAAGGCAAAGCTAGATGTGGTGGCATACACCTGTCATCCCAGCACTTGGAATGTGGAGGCAGGATGATCAGGAGAAGGCCAACCTCTGTTACACAGTGAGCATGAGGCCTACCTGGCCTAAATGAGATGATGACATAAAGGGAGAGGGGCAGAGAGGCAAACAATCATATAGAGACAGAACCTTCCAGGCCCAGTTCTATTAACATTTAAGGAAGTGATAGAGACTTCCAGAGACGAGAGAAAGGGAATATCCCAACTCAGTGTATAAGGCTAGCACTGTCAATCATGGTATTAAACCAGACAAAAACTGAAGCTCAAACTCAGTGGCAAATAGAGACACCAAACTACTACCAAACAAATGCAGCAGTAAGCAAGAGCATGTATACACTAGGTCTGTCCCAACAGCACTAATCAGCTAATACTGCAGTTCCACTAGGAAATATCTTAAAATAGCCTACCACAACACAAATTAAAAGAGGGCTGTGTGAGTGTCTCATTATCAAGACACAAAAGGGGTTGGTTAAAATTCAACTTTTGTTTTTAACCCCCAATGGGTCTTAGCAGCACATCTGCAGGTAACTGAAGATAAGCCCAATCCTTGATGATGAAATGTTGCAAAAGACACTTCTCAAACATGGATCTTGGGCTCTGGCCCAGACCTGCTGATTCAGAAGCTCCAGGCATAGAGCCAGGGAACTTGTACCTCTGCAAACCCCCCTCAGGTGATTTTGGTGCTGCTGGCTAAGCAAAGTACAAGCTGTGCAGAAGCAGACTGGGCATCGCCTAGGAGTTAGCTGCAAATGAGGAGACTCTACTGTACTCCTTGCCTCATCTGACACCGACTGAGGCAGAACCTGCGCTGGCCCTGGGAGCCCAGGTGACTCCCTCCAGTGGAGTCGGAGAAGTGACGGATCCTAAAGCAGGTGCTCTCCATAGAGCTGCATAACCCTACTACCACAAGATGACTTTTCAAAAAGGCGCACGTAGGTCTCACCTCATATTAATTAACCCTGGCAGTCTGTGGGTGGGGCTCAGGCAGCAGGTATTTAAAATGCCCCAGGTGGTTCTAATGAGCAGCCAGCCTAGCAAACCACCAGTCTGCAGTGTTCCTCAAATGAAGAAATTTCTATTTAGGGAGGTGGCACCCCCTCTGAAGAGCTAGAGAAAAGATTTTTTCACACACACAACCAAAACCCAAGCATTCCACAAGAGCTTGCTTTATGCCCCCTCCCCCATCTCTTCCTTCCTTCCTTGGTTTATTTATTGGAGACAGGATCTCACTATAAAGCTCCTGATAGCCTGAACTCCTACTTCAACCCTAAACACTGAGATTACAGATGTGTACCACCACACCCACATCCAATACTGCTTTCTTAACAGTAATATAAAAAAAAACCCACCATAGTCAGGTGAGCACCACACTTATAAACCCCGAAATCACAACCCTTGATTAAGATCTCAATGCTACTGCCCCAAAGCTCACTGTTGCCCTAACCTTTGAGAAAGCAACTTGGCACTTATGTTAATAATTTTACCCTCAAAAGAGAAATTATGTAACAGTAATGGGCTAAAGGCTTGGCAGAGATTAACCTTAACATTAATATAAGTTAGTACAGAGGCAGCTGGCTGGGCACTGAAAGTCAACCTGATGAACTCATTTCTCAACGTCCTACTGTCCCACATTGTAGGGACTGGCACCGTGTGGCTGATCGAAATGGAGATTCCAATAAGTAAAATACACAAATGATTTCCAAGTCTAGTACAAAAAAGGGTGATGCTTCATCATTATGGTAAATATATGTAAAATGACAGTATTTTACATATACTTGTATTTTGCATATATCGGTTACAAAAACATGTTAAAATTTATTGTGCTTGTTTACTTTTTCAATCTAGCACTGTACTGGTTAGTGTTGTTTCAAAGGCTTGGGAAGCCAGGATGTGACCAGGTCTTCTATCAGCTATCCTAGACTTTCATTTACACATATGCACTCAGGAGACACCTGAAATACAGATTCTGCAGGGGTTCTTAGCTCACCTGCGATTCTACATCGGTTACAAGCTCTCAGGAGCAGCTGCTGAGGGTTAAGGGCAACCAGACAATCTTTGTCAACAAAGGAAAATTGTTTGATGACACAGAAATGATGGGAATCTCTGTAGAAATGATTGGACTTGATAACAGGAAGAAAGGAAATGTTCTGCAGAGTAAGACTCAGCCTCCGATTTATACTTCATCTTAGCTGAAAGGCTGAAAAGCAAGAAGCCGTCACCCTCTACTAAAAGCCACCAGACTTCCTTTTGGCAAGGAACCTAGAGGTAGATGACATTTGACAGAGAGTGGGACACATGCTCTCTCACATCCCCACCCTGTCCTGCACAAGGAACCTAGAGGTAGAGGACATTTGACAGAGAGTGGGACACATGCTCTCTCACATCCCCACGCTGTCCTGCACAAGGAACCTAGAGGTAGAGGACATTTGACAGAGAGTGGGACACATGCTCTCTCACATCCCCACGCTGTCCTGCACAAGGACTGTCTCAGAACCAGGAAACTCTAAATTCTGTGCTTATGGCTATTCACACAGGCTGAGGTCTCCCTGAAGTCAAAAGCAAACTTGTACAGGTTGTTCCCTGTGAATAGCACTAACTAGGAGGTACACTAGGAGTCCCAAGCAGAGGTCACTGTTGGAGTGAAACAGCTGGGATCACTTCTTGGCAATACTGAAATCAAGTACAGTCCTTTTTGTTCTAAATCCCCACCTAAGCAATCTCAGGGCCATAAAGAAATTTACAGGCCAACAAAGGGAATTTAGAGCATCACCACCCAAAGCTAGGAACGTCCTTATAACTCACCTCTGTCCCAGTCACACCCACAAAGAGGAAGGGATGACTCCGGGCGTATTCATGAAGAGGCTCAGGAAACAAAGTGCTTCCTTCCCACCGAAAGGTCAAGGATGTGACATCAAAATCTAACCATTATCGCATGCTAAAGAACGGGCACCACTGCACTTTGTCCAAGTTCGTACAATGGGATGAGAGCTAAATGTCTTACAAACAAGATAATTTTATTTTTACTTTTAATTATTACACTTCAACTTCCACTAGCCCTTTCCTGTCCCAAACACACTTGCAAACGAAGCAAAAATGAGCCTGTACTCATGGCAGAGTCCAAAAATCAAAAAGCTAGGAAGAAAGGGGTGGCAAAGCAATGCATGAAATCTGTCCCAACACTACTTTCAGACTTTTCTATTGATCCACTCTCAAAACCTGGACGGAAGGGCTAGGCATGGGCTCTACTTCTTAACATGTAAGGAACATGGTTTGCAGGTATACAGCAGGATGACTCAAACCAACATGCTCAAACAACTCTTAAGTTGCCACTCCTCTGATTCAAACCAACAATGTTTACAAAGCGCCTACTATGAGCTCTGGGCCAAGTTAAGTTTCATACACATTGCATAAACCATCTGAGAACTCTGAACCTCCTTCTTAGATGGGAAAAAATGTTGCAACACGCAGGAGTTACCTGTCAAGTCCAGCTAAGAAACCACAATACTAAACCATTAGAAGTCTAAGATGTACCAAAGTTCCTTGGAGAGTTCTCTTGAGATACTGAGAAACAAATCCAAGTATCATGCAAAGGGAACTTGGACCCTGTCATTTACAAATAAGCCCTGTCGCTTACAGATGGGGGGCAGTGGTATGGGGAACAATCTCATCTTCAGATCTTCACTAGGTTATGAGGGCTTTTTATCAGCACAAGGAACCATGAGAATCTACTCTAGCCCTACTGAGCAGCCAAGACCTGGTCTTGATTGGGAAAAGGAAAGCCTTGGTGCCTACACACTCTGGATTAGAGGTGAATAAAACTTCATGACACAGGAGTCACTTTGGTATTGATATTTAATTATTGGCTACACACTGCTACTGTTTGGAATGAATGAAGTGGAATAAATGGAGTGGATACCGATGTTCCAGGTCCATTAGAGGCAGTGGTGCCAAAGGGGTTGGTGAGACAGAGGCTAAACCCACAGCTCCAGGGCAGGAGACAGCCAAGAACAGGAAGGCTAAGTGCCCTCTTACAGCAGTTCTCCAAATAGCAACGGTTTATGAAGCACTTTAGTACAATAATGATACTGCTGCATGGTTTACAAAGCGTCCTAGAGCACATTTGAAACCCCTTAGGTCTTTGAAAGTTTGGCAGGGCAGGTTTTATTACCTCCATCTTCCAAACAGAACTACCAGCAAGGAGGTTAATATAATGTGTCCAGAGTCATACAGTTAAGAGAAACTGGGACCTGAACCTGTATCTAGAATCCAAATTCAAGGGGCTTCTCACTACCTCACAAAGACAATGGCTCATTTACCATTCCTTGGTCCTTGAGCAAAAATACCAAGAAAGCACTTGTGTATGATATCTATGCTCCACAGAGATGCTTCAACTTTCTTAAAAGGAATGAGACTGCTGTGGTATTAGGTATGGAAAAAGGTTCTGCAAGCACTGCCAATAAAACTATCTTCTAACTACAAAGCACTGAAGTCGGAAGGCCCCTCCTGCTCTGTTACTCTTTGTGATGCTAAATGAGCCTTCATTCCACATGGCAAAGGGAATTCAGTACTTCCGGACCTACAGACTGCCACTGCCATCTGAAATTAAAGGTTCACACCAACAGTGAAAAGCAGAGAGGTGTCTAGAAAACCCACCTTACTGGATTCCAATAGTTTATTAGAACATTGCTATTTTCATTTTTTTTCCACAAAAACTGTTCCAAGCTAGGTGTGGTGACAGACATGTAACCTCAGCAGGTTGAGGCAGAAAGACTGTCTTAAGTTTGAGGCCAAACTGGGCTATATAGTGAGGTCCTCTTTCAAAACAACAAAACAGAGCACAGCACAAAGGGGTTCCATGTACCGAACTAGTCAACAACAGTTCCTTCCTTGAACGCTTACTGAGTGCAAAACTGTTTGAAGCACTAAATGTAGAAGAATCACGAAGCCTTCCCACCAACCCTTTGAGAAACTATTATTACTTATTGTTTTGATTTCTTAGATAAAGAAAATGAGACATAGAGGTAAGCAGCTTGCCCACATTCACTACAGCTTCTAGACTGCTCAATCCTGAATCCATATTTTC
The DNA here is from genome assembly GCA_019843965.1 of Rhynchomys soricoides. Taxonomy (NCBI): domain Eukaryota; kingdom Metazoa; phylum Chordata; class Mammalia; order Rodentia; family Muridae; genus Rhynchomys; species Rhynchomys soricoides. Next base: position 677,453 of record JADRCH010007280.1, read on the forward strand.
TAGGCAAATGATAGTCCTTGCCCCTCTGAGATCTGCCAAAGAGAAATAAATTAACTAGAAACCAGGAAATGCAGAAATTAGAACTTGTAAGAGGTCATTAACAGAATAAGAGAATAAAGAAAAAGAAATGACACCCATTATGCTATTGTAAAGTTGGATAATCTTTAGAAATAAGTAGAAACTCTAGCCTTTGTAGTCACCTGGCCACTGGTTAAAAATGTCAATTCAGGAGCCCGAAGACTCTCCACTTTTCTCTTTATTTTTGAGCCCTCAATAAAAGCTAGAACCATGTGTTTTCAATGGTTTCTAAAGCAAGCATATTTTATTAGCCCTCTTCTCATTTGAAGCAATATTACAGTATTATTTGCAACATTAGTCATTTTCTGAAGTCATAAAGACTGTTTTGAAAACACTGAACATCAGGACTATTAAAAGGGGTGGTACTGGACAGACAGATGACTACTTTCCCAGTGACTTCTTGCAATGCCATTTCATCACTGAGGGCTCTTGTCCTCAGATTTTGAGTGCTCCTTTACTATGGAACTATTTCAAAGTGAATTAGTATCTTCACAAGCCAGGTAACACCAAGAGATGATCATTTCAGATAACAGGTTCACAGCACAAGCCTACACACACACACAAAAATAGAAACCTTGTGTACGCTAGGCTGAAAGTCCAGCAGACTGTGGCCAGAAATCACCGTGTAATCCTGACTTCACCAAGACTTCTGGCTTAACAGTGATCTAACTAGGAAGTCAGACATTCACCTGTAAACCGTTACCCTAACTGTTTGAAATCACTATATGCACTGACGGGAGAGATGTGACTCCATAGACTGAATCTCTTGTACTCAAATATATTTCATTTTCAATGTGTATGTTTTATTGGGGTAGGAACTATCAATCATCAGAAATTCAAAGTGATAGCAAAGGCACTCTCAATCATGGAGCTTGTCTTATTGTACAACTTTGAACCTTTAATTTTTTACAACTCACCTCTGCTAGTAAACACAACATTGCTCTTTTGCTTATGTCTGACACCCCCTAAATCAACTCCATAATGCCTTAATGGTGTGTTTCCCTCTTGTCTTCCTGGTGTATAGGCCAAAAACTATAGGTACACCATAGGCAATGCTTAATGAATGAATGGAACCTCTGATGACTAGAGAGATATAAGTTAGGACTTTAACATAAGGAGACTAATCATATAATGAGAGTAATTATAATCCCACAGAATTGATAGCTACTTTTGAACACTTCAGAAACCTGTTCAGACAGAGCCACCAGTTTGAATCTCCTCCAGCATATGGGAATCTCCTAAAAGCTAGATCTGATCCCATAAAATGACCAAGTCCTCTGTAGTCAAATTTGACAAATAAACAGACCCTTCCTAGTATATGTGATGAATGAAAGGTTGGCTAGTAAACTGGTTTTTTTGGGGGGGGGGTGGGGGTGGGAAGGAGGTAAGTCCAAAGTGGCTTGAGCTATAGTAAAACGTCAGGCTCAGTACTCTAAGGTGGGTACTTCAGGCTCAGTACTCTAAGGTGGATACTTCACAATGAACAAAAATCAACCGTGCTAAGAAGAATCCAGATTTGATAAACACTGAGAAATCCCCAGAGACTTGACTTGTCACATCAGTTTTGTTATTAGATTGCCTGAAGCCCGTGTCACATTAACCTTTCCTGGGCTCAGTTCCCCCATTCAAGAAACAACTGAACTACTATATAAATGTCAGGTCAGTTCTAAAAGGCTCAGATTCAACTCTGGCAAAGATCTGGTTTAGAAACCAGCTACAAGCCGCTTGCCTCATATCCCAAACGTGTCATTCAAACCGTAATATATTTTTCACACGAGATTCACTTTATTTTTGCTTAGGCAAATACTAAAATTTAGTTTTCACTTCCTGAGTGCAAAAGACAGTTAAGGGAGGCAACCCGGCCAAGAGCGCTTCTTAGTGACTGTTCACTCTTCTGACAGGGTATCGGGGAACTAGCTGTTCCTTCTCAAATCTTCTCTCTACTGTTGCAAAAGCAGATACCCGCCCCTGCCCACTCACCCCCGTGTATGACACAAAAACACTGGTCAAGAGCGAGGAAGAAGGGTTCGTGGCCAGTGCCAGGGTGCCACCACTTGGCGAGGCCACGGGGGATGCAGCGGGTGTCCGCCCCAAGAGCAGAGCCAGGGCAAGGAGCAGTCGCCTTAGGGCGGCTGTCCCACGCACTCAACAACCCAGACAGGGAAGCAAAGTGCAGGCAATGCATTCGACGACCCTCAGCCCTCCCTATTCCTGTCCCAACCATCGCCGACCGCCACCTGGCAACTAGGACAAGGAGAACAGTGGAAGCCAGAGGGAGGCACCTGCCCGCCGCTCCCGGGCCTCAACCCTGCCTCTCAGGGACAGCCGAGGCGCTCCAGCGAACCCCACCCCCACCCCCGCGGGGGCAGCCAGGCCCCTCGCGACAAGCCGGCTCAGGAAGTCCCTACTTCTTCCTCCAGATCCTCCCATGCTGGGTCCCCGCAATGGCCGGCTCCTAGCCAGGCAAGCCAAGAAAGCGAACCCACCTCAGGTTCAGAGAGCCACCACTGTCGCCGGGCTGCTCAGCTCCGGAGCTCCGCTCCGCCCCCGCCACGCTCGCCCCGCCCCCTCCACGCTCGCCCCGCCTCTGAGCCCTCCAGGACTCCAAGCCACAGTTGCCTTCCCTCCTCCCAGTTCTGATTGGAAGGGCCTGGGCACGTGATGTGGGGGTGGGCGGAAAGTGCTGGATGACCTAAGAAGCCTCTTGTAGCTTTTCACCCGTAGGGCTGCTGGGAAACCCTGTTTGCCTGGTCCGGAGCGTAGAGGCATCTGGGAATTGTAGTTGGCAACATGGTGCTGGAAATGGGTAGGGCAGAGATGCGAGGGATCACCCCTGTGAGAAAGTTGGAGTCACTGCTAGGCAAAAGGCTCTGGGAAGTTTAGTCCCAGTACTTTCTTACTGGTTTACTACGTTTGTCCAAAAAGGGAGAAATCTAGAGGGAAAACTATTCTAGATTAAATTGTAGCAGATGTCACGAAGTTGAACTATTATTATTGGGTGGGTGAAGTTGAAAAATATCACTGATTCTGGTACAATATCTGCAACTCCAAAGACCATAATATAGCTGTGGTGTATCTTCACAAGAACACTACTGAACCAGCAAAAAGAAACAGGTCAAAATATCTTCTGCTTTTGGGGATTTGGGTCACATGACCATTGAAACAGTAAATGGAAAGTGAAAGCAGGGAAGGGGTGCAAATTTAAGAAGACTGTTCAGTGCTTGATCAAAAAAACACCCTCTGACTCCTAGAAGAACGCGCATAATAATGTCTCTTAGTTTTGTGTCCGATATCATATGTGAGAAGTTTGGGTAAACAGGAATTACTTTGCCACGATCATTTTTCTTCTTCTATTGATTGGTTCTAAATGCATCTAAAGCATCTAAAAGCAACTCTTTTGCCTGATATCATTCAAATATGCACATATATTCAAATATCATTATAAAATACCCCCACCCAGTGCTTCACCTTCCAGAGTTTCAGTTATCTACTGTTGAACTGTGGTCCAAAAGTATTAAATGGAAAATTCCAGAAATTATCAATTCATAAGATTTAAATTTCACACTATTTTTAAGTGATGAAATATCTTGATTCCCAGCTCCATCCTAGCTGAAATGTGAACTATCTCTTTTCCAGGACATTTGTGTTGTCTATGTACTTCCTACCTGGTAGTCACTTGGTTGGTGCCAAAGTTGTCAGATTGATTGTAGTGGTACTTCAGGATTTATGCTCCAGTAACCTTCCATTTAGTCATGGCCTAAAAAGCCCAAGAATAATACAATTTTATTGCTAGCTGTTGTTATTTCCTTCTTACTGTGCATAGTTCATGAGTCATACTGTTTCATTTTCTATCTATCTAGATTAATGCATACTTGGTACCATTTCAAGCATCTGGTGTGGGATCCTGGGATCTATATTCCACCGTGATTGTGAGGAGGCTGTGTGTGTGAGTGTGTGTGTGTGTGTGTGTGTGTGCGCACACATGAGAGAGAGAGAGAGAGAGAGAGAGAGAGAGAGTTCTGAAATAGCAAGACCTCTGTGAACCCAATTCGTTCTTTAGCCACTTCTTCCAGTCTGCTTCTCTCTCTGCCCTCCAAGTTGACAGGGATCCTTCTATTCTCTTGATATTCCAGTGTTTTTCTTCTAGCCCTTTCCACTTATTCTTTTCTTCTAGACTGGTCAAACTTCTGGACAGAGAGCAGAATGGTGCTTATTTCCAAGCCAAGCAGACTTAGAAGCTTCCCCCCAGAGTCCTTTTCATTGTACTGATGTCATCATCTGCTCAAATGTCTACTTTGACAGCTCCCCTCCCCAGACTGTGAAGTTCTTTGAATTACATTCACATTTGTGCTGTATTTCAAAGCATTCTCATTAAATTTGCATGCTGGAAAGGCTCCCTGGTGCCTATGGAGTAACTGGATTCTGTCAATCTTGGGGGCAGAGGGGCAGAGGAAAATAAAGATGGAAGCAGGGAAAGCAGCAGCTTGCATGGAGACTTGTGTACATTAAGCATACTTTGTGTCCAAGAATGACGCTAAAGCCTTCTGCTCAAGCTTGAAGCCAGGGGTGGAGAGGCTACAGGTAGTAGCCTGAGGTATTACAAGGAGGTCCTCACTAGAGATTTCTCCAAAGTCCATCTGGGTCAAACCCTAGCCTAGCCTCATCTGTGGAAGGATGTAAACCAACCAGAAAGGGGCAGTAGAAAGGACTTGCCCCTAGGCTAGGAAATAGACACAGTGACCCCTGCCACGCCTGCCTCATAGTTTGATGGAGATCCTAGAAACACACAAATTTGACAACAATTTCAAAGTTATAGATGGTGTATATTACAGAGGAGTTACCACTGACCCCTTAGTGAGGCAACTGCATTATTCACCAAGTCCTACCTTTCTTCAGGTTAGGACGTGTGTGTGTGTGTGTGTGTGTGTGTGTGTGTGTGTGTGTGTGTGTAAACCATTCTTCAAGTTTCCCTGAACTTTACATATAGGTCTACACATATTCATCCTGAGGCAGGACCTTTATGAGAAGATGGCTGACCTGTCAGTTTCAGTCCTGGAGGTAATGGCTATGACATGAGGCTGCTTCTTCAACAACCTTTCAGAGGTGCACATCTAATACCTAGTGTCCTTTTATTTGTGTCCACCAACAACAACCCAATTCCTTTGAAATTCTTGCTTTTGCCGAGACTTGTGCTAAGTGACTCACTCCTGCCTTCTGGATATTTCTATGTTCACTGAAGTTGGGGGACTGGAGCAGGCAGAGCCAGGAGGGCCTGTAAGAGAATCTGGGATTCCATCTCCCATTTCACAGTTCCTGGACCAAGGCGGAGTACAGGAAGAGACATCCTTGTGAAGGAAGGATAAGGCTGAAAAAAGACTGAGTAAAAATGTCCCTGTGAGGCATAGGGCCCTAGAAGGATGCACTTGGAATCAAAAGGCAATTTGGATCTCAACTGTTTTACAGGTGAGCTGGTGGCTATGGGAAAGGCATTTCACCTCTCAAAAACACTAACTGGCTTCCTCTGAAAAAAGTTCTAGAACACATTTGAGGATTGTTGTACCCTTGCTTATCCAGGCTAGATATAAATGTTTCAAGAAAATGGTTTGTCCAAGCTACCAGGATGATCATAAAAAGAGTGATCAGAGAAGAGAGCAAGAGCGAGAGCGAGAAAGCTGGCCGTCAAGGGGCCAGGGTTCAAATCCTAGTTCATCTGTACAAATACTGCTCTGTAAACGTTCATTTTTCATCTATCAAGTGAGAGTATTCCTCTGCTGGGGTTACAGGCATGTGCTACATAAGGAATGTGAAGCTAGTCTTGGCTATTGAGAGCTTGTCTCTAGACTGAAACCCATTTTTTTTTTATACTAGCTAAAAACATTAACAAAAATATAAATGCTCAAATTCCCATTACTAATGAATGGCTAAATCAATGATGATATATGCACATACTGGTGTATTATTCAGCAATAGAAAGAAAGAATGTTATAAAATGTGCTACAAGATGAATAAATCACAAAATACCACGTTAAGTGAAATAAACTATATACAAATTACTAAATATTACGCTATTCCATTTGTATTATCATTTGTTTCTATGGTACTGGGTCAAATTCAGAGTCTCGGCAAGCTAGGCAAGTGCTCAACACTCCCAATTCCTTAAACTCCAGCCTGGAAAAGACAAAACCATGGTGATAGAAGTCAGATTTATAGTTGACTGGGGTCACACCGAAGGAGTGGGAGAGAATTGAGTCCAAAGATAGCAACAGAAAAGTTTAGGGAATAATCAAAATGTATTGTGTCTTGAGTGTGATGGTAATTATGAAACTGTGTACAGCTGCCCAAACTCCAACAATGTACATGGCCTATATGAATACATTTCAGGGTATAAAGTTTAGCCTAGGATGAGGGTAAGGAAGCCTGGAAGAACAAAAGATAGAGAAATTTGCCCTACGCACTTAGCAAGGACATACTGTACCATAAGCACAGTGGAGAGGTTGCGGTCATGTCTCAAGTGTAGATGAGCACACTGTTGCTGTTTGCTGCTGCTCTCTCACTCCATATATTCTCACAGAACTCACAGTTGAGATGGGGCCTCCTTATGGAGGCCTGATTAACCAGTAAGTTCTATTTTCCCAGGTGCTAAATGAAGGTTTAAAGCAAGTAATGGAGTGTGAAAATATTCACGCAGAGACAAATCTAAGTTCTTTGTTCCCAGGGATCCATGGTCACAGGGTTATGACATCACACTGTTTCCCAGGAAACATCACTAGGTAGAGTGCTCACAGTGCAGGGTGGGGTGTGTGTGCAATGGGGGACATGACTTTGAGGTCCAGTTCAGGAAGCAGTATGTTAAAAAAAATTACCCTCAAGTTCAGCCACAAATCAAAGCCAAAGTCCCAAGCGTTTCTTGTTCTCTGTGCCTGTTTTGTTTCTCTTTTTTGTCCTCAAATCCAACAGCATAGAGCTCCAGCCCCAGCACTTTGTTTTGTGAGACAGCGCCTTGATATGTGCTTGACCCTGGCTTTGAACTTGAAATCTCCCCGTCTCAGTCTCCCAGAGTGCAGGGGTTACAGGCATGCACCACATCACGCAGTTGAATTTATATATATATATATATATATATATATATATATATATATATATATAAATTGTTAGTACCAGTTTCTTGCATTAGTTTTTGAGAAAGTAAGCCCTGTGAGGAAAAACAGTCAAATGTGCTTTACTCCAAACAGATTATTAAAAGAGCATTTCCTTTTTTTTCTTACTGTTGGATGGTGGCATGAATATTCCACCACTCACACATAATAATAACTGGAAAAAAATAAAACATACAAAACTTGTCAGTGAGCAGTCACTGAATCTGAAAGAAATTGGATTAAAGTTAATAAAGCAACAAAACATATACAGAAAACCTTATAGTGTAAGTGCACTATGCTATTATTGACAGAAAAATTTAAAGGTACAAATGTGTGAAAAATGCCACAGGTCCATGAATCAGACAGTTCCATTCTGTTAATATGTCTGTATTACTTGAAATGATTTATAAATTCCTTGCAATCTCTATCAAAGTTCAAAGGATGTTTTGCAGAAATAGAAAATCCCATCACATAATTCATATAGTCATCAATAGATTCTAAAAATCTAAAATAATAGTCTTGATTTCAAAATGTATTGCATAGCCACAATAATCGAAACAAAGTAAAGCTGACAAAATGGCTCCCTGGTGCTTACCAAAAAGCCTGACAGCCTAAGTTTGATCCCTAGAACCTATATGGTGGAAGGAAAGAACCAACTCCAGAACGATCTCTTACCTCCACACAAGTGTTATGGTATATTCATATGAGTGCATGCACACACATATGATAACATTTAAATTAAAAAACAAGTGCTGAAGAGAATAAGAAGAAATTAAAACGTGCCTGTCCCAGTGATGGGAATGCAAGGGGCCACTTGCTGCTATAGATAGCACTAGGGAGGTGGGTGGTACAGCAGTGTGAAAGAGAAGCAAGAGAGAGTGTGCTTAACACTAGGAAATAGTGCACATAAAAGGGTTACAATGGCTTATTTTATATTAGGTATATTTTTACCACAATTAGAACAAGGGGAGTAAGTATTCCCAAGTAGATGGACCAGGGAGAACAAACCTCAGACTCAGTGACAATGTTCTCTGCGCTTTTGTCTCTAATACCAACCTACTTTTCAAGGCTCAGACTTGGACAGAGGTTTCATGTCCCTTGAGAAACAAAGTCCCGAGACTGGGCTTGCACCTCTTTTCATAGCATGCTTGCCTAGCAGTCACTAAGCCTAGATTTGATCCCCAGCACCACATAAATCAGGCATGGTTGTGCACACTTTTAATCCCAGAACTTGTAAGGTGAAAGTATAAAGATCATAAAATCAAAATCATTCTTGGCTACATAGCAAGTTTGAGATCAGCTTGGGGCATGTTAGATATTGCTTCAAAAAACAAACAGGACTCATAAAATGGCTGAGTGGATAAAGTGCTAGCTGTGAAGCTTGACTACCAGAACCCAATCCCCAGAACACATATAGAAGAAGGAGAGAAATGACTCCTGTAAGTTGTCCTCTGATCTCTACATGAATTCCTGCCACATCCCCACCTCCCTCCCTATAAATAATATTGAACCAAGTTAAAAAAAGAAAGCAATCCTTGCGTAGGGAACCAGGATTAAGTGGAGCATGAGGGATGCAAAGACGAGTGTTGTGATCATACACACCTGGAATCCCAGCACTTGGCAGACTGAGACAAGAGGATGGCACATTTGAAGCTGGCTTCGTATCAAGATCCTGTCTCACTAAATAATCCACAACAAAAAGAATACATCCTTTCCAGAAAAAAATGCTTCCCTTCTGCCCCCTGCCAGAAGTTCATGAGAACTGCAGCAGGAGATCCTTCCCTCCCCGGGCCATGCCTCCCCTCAAGCCAACAAGTCCTTGTGTAGCAGAGCAGCAAGAAGAAAGAGGATTGCTCTAGAAACCACTTCCTGAGGACTCCATCTTTAGTTAAATATCTGGGGTAGAGTCCATTGAGAGAGCATTGCAGACAGTGTGATGAAGATGTTGCTTTCTCACCTCTACCGTCAGGGAATCACTTCAAATAGACCATTGACCAATAAAGAACATGTGCACCCACACAAAGAAGCTTGTCAATCTTATAGTCTCCAAGTAGGACACTCTAGGGGTAGCTTTTTCTGAACAGCATAGAATCTTAGCCCCTTCCCCTGTTTCTGTTTGCTCTAGTTATTGTTCAGATTTTTAAGTTCTCTTTGAGATAGCATCTCATGTATCCCGGTCTGGCCATAAACTTGCAATATAGGTAAGAATGACCTTAAACTCCTGATCTTTCTGCCTCTGCCCCTCAAGTGCTAGGAACAAACCTGTCTCTGATTTTTGTGCGTGCGTGCGTGTGTGTGTGTGTGTGTGTGTGTGTGTGTGTATGTTTGTGTGTGCGCACGCGTGTGCGTGTGTATGAATGCGTGTACACGTGGGTATGCCTTTGTGTAGTGTGTTTATGAGTGTAGAGACGTATGTGGAGGAAGATGGGTATCCATGTGTGTACATGGGCCTGTGGAACTCGGAGGGCAACTTTAGGTGTCATTCCTCAGGTGCATCAACCTTGCTTTTTTCTTTAATGAAGCCTCTGACAATTTCATACACGTCTTTTCTCCATATGTACCCATCCTCCTCTAACTTCCCAGATCCAACACTGTTCCATGCCCACCAGTGTTGTGTCTTTGTTTTCTTAAATCATTCAAGACCAGTTTGTGTTGCCCAAATATTACTGGGTGTGTAGTCTTCCACTGGTGAGTGGTCAGCTTACCAAGTATTATGCTTTTTTTGTGTGATTTTTGACTTGCATGTCCCAGAAGCTAATGAACTTACACATGTTTTTATTTGCTTCCTAGCTGTTTGTATCATATATTTGGAGAAAAGCCTAGTAAAATAATTGCTCATTTTATTAAACTGGTTAATTTTCCTTTGAATTACTGAGTTGTAGGAATTATTTATATATATTGAACACAAGGACATTATTAGGTATATTATTTGTAAAATCTCCAACCCCACTCTGTGGTTGTATTTTCACTTTCTGTATGGTTTCTGTTGAATCACAAGAACTTCTTCATTTTACTGAAGTCCAATTTATCTACTTTCTTATTTTTATCTCTGTGTTTTAGTGCCATATTTAAAAAGGCATTGTCAAACCCAAGGTTATAAATATTTATTTTCTCCTAGGAATTATATATTCTTAGATCATATATATATATATATGATATATATATCATATATATATACAGTCTTATATGAGGGAGGTAGGGAGTCTAACTTCATACTTTACATATGGATATTTGATATGCTAAGATCATTTGTTGAAAAACTGTGTTTGGTGTTAAATCATAATTTTCTTTTGTCCAAACCTGAATGATGATAAATGTGGAGATTGGGTTTTCGATTCTCCATCTTGTTCCATTGGTCTATATGACTATCCTGATGGTAATTGCCATTACCACACTTACTTCCTCTCTAGGTTTCTGAGATATCATGTCAGGGTCTTCTCACAAATCCAGTGTTTTCAATTTCTCCTCCCCCAAGAACGCATGGTGCTTTGCTTTCTACTCTTTCTTTTATTTTGAGATAGACTCTCAGTAACCTGTCCATGCTGGATTTGAACCTGGTGTATGGGCCAGGCAAGCCTTGAACTGTGTTCTTGCCTCAGCTTCCTAAGTAGCTGAAATTATGGCTCATGCTGAGCTCCTTTTGTTCCTTCTTATCTGTTCTATGCTAGGTCCTTAGAAGGCAGATAAGTAAGTTGACTGTTGTGGATTAAATGAGAGTGTCTGACATGAGCTCTGCAGTTTGTGGTGCTGTTTGGGCGTGGTTATGTGTGGCTTTGCTGGAGGAAGTATGTTAAGATTTCAAAAGTCATGCCTTATTCTCCCCCCCACCCCCCCGCTTCCTGCTTGTGTTTCAGGATATGAGCCCTCAGCCTCTTGTACCAGCTTACCATGATTTCTCACTCTCGTCCTTCTGGAATTAGAAGCCAAACAAATTCTTCATTCTATAAATGACCTTGGAGACGGCGTTTTATCACAGAAGTAGAAAAGTAAAATATAGTGGCCATTCTTCTTTCATAATGAGGAAAAGCAAGCTCAGAAAGACTGAGAATCTTACGGTAATTGTGTTGTGATAAGTGGCACTGAGACTAGAGCCATGGCTTTTTGGGTATAGACTCAAGCGCCCTCCTAAACAGAACAGCTGTCCCTTTAAAAGAGACAGTGATTATGAATGAGTCCTTGAGTTGAATCTGCAGCGAAGCAAGCAAAAGAAAAGAAAAAAAAAAAAACCTGCCAAGTATGGCTTTGTATATATACTTAATAGAATATTGTTCAGCTGTAAAACCAAACATAATCCTGTCATTGTGGACATATGGACAGAACTGGAGGCCATCATGCCAATGAAATAAGCTACACACAGACAAATGCTGCGTGATCTCACCCATCCATAACATCTAAAAAAAAAAAAAAAAAAGAAACAGGTGAGCTCAGAGAAGTAGACAACAGAATCTTTGGGGTCTAAATAATGGTCAAAAAATTAGCACACTAATATCTGCAAAAAATGTTTACGATGAAGACATGTTATTTGACCTTTTTAGAAAAAAGCAGCTGCTAGCCTTAAGTGGCCTAACTAGTGCACAAAGGTTTGTGACAATCAATATAACTTATATAATCCATTCACAAACCACTGGGGGCTAAATCTGCCTAAGGAGTTATTAATCATACAGTTCTCTACCACTTCTTGCCTGAAGTCATGTGGAACAGAGGTAGAAACATGCTTTTCAACATATCCCCCATGTGCTACAGCTATTGTTGGACAGCACACTATTGTAATGACATGATTTCTCCATCTAGGTAAAAAAAAAAAAAAAAAGGCACCCTCACAGCTGTTAATTGCCCAACTGTATTTACTGTGCAGGAAGACTGCACCAGTACCTCTTTGGGTATGAAGGTAAATATAATATTATTATTTTCACTTTTAGTATTGTTCAGTCTGTGAATTAGATTTTGTTATTGTCATTGTTTGAGACAGAATCTAGTCCAGGCTGGCTTTAAACTGTTGATCCTCTTGCCTCAGCCTCCAGTGCTGAGGTTATGACTATGTGCCACCATACCCACCTTTTACATTCTTCTATTGAGCTAAATTAAAATCTCAACAATCAGTCACTGGTTACCCTTGAGGTTCTAGATGCAGTATTGAGTGCTACAGGGACATAGAAAAGGTTAAGATGCAGAAAAGACAAGCACGGCAGAGCTGATCTGTAAGGCCAAGTGCTTAAATAGTTTACGTTAAGTTTCTTGACATTTATTTATATTGAGTGAGTAGACACCCACCCTAACCTGTACTACCAACAAGAAGACACAAGTAATGAGTAAACACAATGGATACAGACTTGGCTAAGGATCTCAGTATAGCCCAGGCTGTAAGCCATAAAAAGGAAGAGAACCCAAATGGTGATGACAAGCAATCAAACCTCCAAGCTACAGAAGAAGTAAAGGGACATTCCTCAAAGCAGGCATAGTTGAGACAATGTGACAAGTGTTCTAGGCTAGCAAAATATACGTTGCTATAAAAGCCCATGATGTTCCTGGCTAGGTAGGGAAGAGTTCATAGTAACAGTGCTCCCTGGGATGGGCATTTACTAACAAGAAGGACATCAGCAAATAGAGAAGGGGATGGGTTGTTATAAACTGGAGCCAGTACAGAGTATGTCCACATCAGGGCATCTTTACCAGAGGGCAGCTGATGTTGTCTCTTATCACTTAAACGTGTGCTTTCCTATAAAATCTTGGAATGTGTGCAGGGAAGCATGTGGGGAGCATAGCAATGAGCAAGTTGTGTTGGGAGTGGGAGGAATAGTGCAGGGGAGTAGAAGGTGGATGCATGAATTTCCTAAGATGGCCATAACAAAGCACCCAAAGGTGAATGGCTTATGGTGTGGACATAAATCCTTTTCCAATTCTAGAGACTTTTGGAAGTGAGGGTATTAGTACCGCCATCGTCCCTTCAAAGCTCCCTCTTGTAGTTGATGTGAAGCTTGTATGTTATGATGAGCTGGACCCCTACCTTCATACAGTAATGTCCTGTGTGAGTGTGTGACTCTGGGTTTAAATTTCTCTCTTCTTATGAAAGCACCTGTTGTATTGGATTGTGACCTTATATTCACTTTGGACATTGGAAAATAACATATTTTCAAAATAGGTCAAATTCACAGGTACTAGTGTTAAAATTTCTCTATATTTTGGTGGAATACATTTCAACCTTTAACAGTGATATAGAAGACTGTTACAGCTGAGAAATAGTGATACCCTTTAGGTTGTGGGAAGCGGCTACCAGCTGATAAGCTGAAGTACAGTGAGACCTGCTTTTAAATTGTAACCCTGACAGTCCAGGCCTTCAATAGAGTACAGTGAGACATAAATGATGCTTTTTTTCTCCTCACAGTTACAAAAACACCTTTTAAAAATGGTGTTGTATTTGCTTTTTGTAAATCAAAGAAAGCAAAATAAGCATCCTGTAAACAATGGGATCCTTTGAGTTGAGAGGTCATTTCCTCACTTTGAAGCCATTTTCCTAACTCCACCTTGCAAGATAACAATTGCTTTCTCTCTTAGAATCCATGTGCGGGTTGACTTTCAGCAAGCACTTGTATGGTAAAGTAAAATGCTATCTCAAATGATGAAGTCAATTCTAGAGGTGGCTGTCAATGCATTGGTGCTCTGTGTGATGGATCCCCAACACTTGGCAATCTCATTTGCTTTCAATTCTGATATGCAACAAGGTTTTGCATGTGGTTCCCTGGAACTCTAAGGTTCGTGGTGTTCATTAGTCAGAAACTATTTAATCTACCATGTACCTGGAACTTCAAAACAGCCAAGAGTGGTAGCAGTAGAAGCCATTTTGAAGCTCATTTTTTTCAACAAACATTAGCCTGAAGAATAATAACTATAGTAATTCATTTTCAGTTATTATAATAAAATATCTGAAGCTTAGGTATTTTATAAAGGAAAGGGTTGGCTATCCGGAAATGGTGGTACACATCTGTAATCCTAGCACTCAGAAGGTAGGAGAATCAAGAGTCCAAAGCCAGCCAGTTTGAGGTTGACTATCAGAATGCTATTGGAAAAGATCTGGATGATGGAGTGGTAAGTTTACCCTTTTCTCCTTCTCTGCCTCTCTCAAGGCCAAGATGTTTCACCCACAGTTATTGCAGCAAAACCTCTGACTGTCTACCTATGCTAATCAAACCAGGCTGGACAGCACAGCTTCTGTGAACAAAGAAGAATAAAAGCAGTGCCTCCCCACCCCTAACATCCATCCTGAACTCCTTAGGTCACAGTCTCTGTAGGCCTATAGAACTGCAGTGTAGTCCAGAGTTGTAGTCATTGTAAGAATGGGCGCTATTGTGGGGCTAGGGAACCCTTTTTGATAACTTCACATCAGTGAAGCATGAAGGCAGGTAATTGTGTGAAAAGATGCCTCATTCCAAATTCTATCCCTGCAGGCCTTGGACTCCCCCCCACCCCCCTTGGCCATATCTTGCCAAGGTTGTCTATTTTCTGGACATTTTAGCTTAGTTTATATCCTCACACAACACTCTTATTGATTAAAGTTGCCTTGAAGAAGTCACACAATTGTGTTCATTTCAGAGATGAGGAAGGTACAGAGATGTGTGGAGACTACCAACATCCCATCTCTCTCAGGGGGCTCAGAGATTTGAACCTATGGCTATTGGACTGCAGAGCCTTTTTGGTTGCTCCTTGCCCACTGTGTCCTCTGTTCGCAGATGTATTTTGTAATGTCCCTGCCATGATACCAGCAAAATTTAGCAGCTGCTTATTCTTTGTCTGCATTCATCACTGCCTCTAAGACCAGTGGACTGCTTCCCAGGCCTCCAATTTCTACAAGAAACCAAGACATAGAAAAGAAGGTTTTGGCTCCACACTTCCTAGGGCTGCCTGTTGCAGGAGAGCACTATACCTTTAAAAGAATGTCCTCAACTTCTATATAGATGTACAGACAGGCTGAGGATGCAGCTCAGTTAGTAGAGTGTTTGCCTAACATTCACAAGCCTTGTGTTTGAGCCCCAGCCTTGCATAAACAAAGCATGCTGGTATATGCTACTTGCAATTCCATCCAGTGCTTGGGAGGTGGAGACAGGAAGATGAAGGCTATCCTTGGCTACTTAGCATGTTCAAGACCAGCCTGGGAGATCTGGGGTGAAATTAACTTTCAAAAATAACTTCTGATTTGATGATTCTAGGGGTTAGAGTGCTATTAGATATGGGATGCAGAGGCTTAACTGTGCTCAGCCCTCAGTAGAGATGCCTCTGTGTGAGTGAGCTTATAATGTAATCTATTCAATTTGTTTCTTGGGAAAGGTTGGCAGGGCTTCCTCAAGTCATAAAAAGGTGTGGGAACTCAGATTGAAGTAGCTTTTCTTAAGAGTCATACTTTTTTTTCCTGAAACCTTGAGTTTTCTTGTGGCAACTGAACCCCTTCAGGCTTTGTTTCTCTGCTGACCCCTGACCAGGCTCTAGATCTTTTCCTTAACTGCTTCATCCCCATGGTGGTGCACATTGGCAGCCATAATTTGCCCACAACATGGCACATTCCACCACCTCTGAGAGGTCATGGGTCACTGTTTCACCTCTGTATTGGTCAGGCTCTGGCAGAACCTCTCAGGGGACAGCCATACCAGGCTCCTGTCAGCAAGTGCTTCTTGGCATCAGCAATAGTGTCTGGGTTTGGTGTCTGCAGATGGGATGGATCCCCAGGTGGGGAGGTCTCTGGATGGCCTTTCCTTCAGTCTCTGCTCCACTCTTTGCCCCTGTGTTTCCTTTAGACAGGAGCAATTCCGGTTAATATTTTTGAGATGGGCGGGTGGCCCCATCCTTCAACTGGGGGCCATGCCTAACCTCTGCATATGGTCTTTACAGGTTCTCTCTCCCCTTTGTTGGGTATTTCGGCTAATATCATCCCCATTGGATCCTGGGAGCCTCTTGATTCCATGGCATCTTAGGACTTTCTAGTGGCTATCCCCAGTTCCCCACCTACACTGCTACATACCTCTGTTCAGTTTCCTGACCTTCTGTACTCCCCCACCCGTCTCCTACCACACCTGATCCTGCCCCCCCCTTTTCCTCCTCTTTCTCCCTCCCAGAACCCTCCCTCTGTGTACTTCCCATGATTATTTTGTTCCCCCTTCTAAGTAGGACTGAAGCATATACATTTTGGTCTTCCTTCTTCTTGAGCTTCATGTGGTCTGTGAATTGTGTCTTGGGTATTCTGAGCTTTTGGGCTAATATCCACTTATCAGTGAGTTCATACCATGTGTGTTCTTTTGTGAATGGGTTACCTCACTCAGGATGATATTTTCTAGTTCCATCCATCTGTCTGCGAATTTCATGAAGTCATTGTTTTTAATAGCTGAGTAGTACTCCATTGTGTAAATGTACCACATTTTCTGTATCCATTCCTCTGTGGAGGGACATCTGGGTTGTTTCCAGCTTCTGGCTATTATAAATAAGGCTGCAACACATAAATTCCTTAAAGAAACACAGGTCACGATACTTTTTATCCAAGACAACCTGGTAAATAAGGCACCACTGTTCCCATACGAGTTCACCTTAGCCTGTTCTCACATTTTATCCACAAAGCTTCCATGCTTAAAAAACACGGCATGACTATTTGAACATCATGCAAACCAACACACATTTAAGCATAACTAAGTATGTCCTGTGCAGTGTCTGGACTGTCCTTTTACCCAAGCTGACTTACTGTTTGTAATTCAGATGTAACTGAGCCTCATGTGTTTAATCTGGCACCTGTCTTTCCACACCCAGCTTAAGGATTCCTGGGACAAACAGCAAGTTAAAGCCACCTGGGCAAGAGACCAATGAACTGACTGTGGTGGTGGCAGCTATGGGGGAGCTTTTCTGCCCTTCTCCAATCTCATACTTTGTAGACTGCTCAGAGAGTCTAGTCCTCTGTCTTCACACCCATGCCCAGGGCACAGTCTTTACTGGTTTCCACTATATTATAGGTTTTCATGGTTTACTCCTCATGGAGCTTTAAGCTTCTTGAATGCTGGGGCTGGGACTGAAAATCTTTACCATGTGCATGACCCAAAAGGGGAAGAAGTAAAAAATACTGATTTTTTTCTTGTTTGTTTGAGTCAGAATTTTATTTAGTCCAGTTGGTTTTGAACTCACTGTGTAGCCAGAATGACCTTGAATTTCTGATACTCTTGCCTTACTTCCTGAATTCTGGGATAGCAGGTGTGCTTTACCAGAATCCGATTTCATGCAGTGCTAGGGGTCAAACCCAGGGCTTCATTCATGATAGGTAAACAGTCTATTAACTTAGCTCCATCCCCAGAACTATTTCAGTGAACAAACACACACATAAATAAATGAGTGCCTCAGATTGTGTAAGTTCAAAGGGGGGTGATTTGTGAAAAGAAAGCGTGGCCTGCCTTGCTTCATGCAATAGAAGGGGAGTCCCTGCTCTCAGTGGACATGTAGGGCATAAATAAGCAGTTGTATACACAGTTGACCAATATACTGTCATATTTCCCACAATGACACCTTTTCCTACCTCCATTAGCATTCCAAAGGTTCCTGGTCCTCATCTCCCACCATAGCGCCAGGCTGGGTGGGCAGTGAGTAGGGGGAGGAGCAAGACAGCGAGGTGGGAGGGTTTCATTCTCTGCCAGAGGTGACTACAAGATAGGTTGAGGGAGAAGAGAAAGAGGCTCACTTAAAAGGGAAGCCAGCTGTGACCTAGGCCAACAGCCAACTGGAGAAAGTGACTGGGTGGGACAAGGCAGGGAATGTAACTGTGAAGAAGTCTGGGGTAGGGGCAGAGCCAAGGCCAGGAAAGTGGCTAG
The DNA here is from genome assembly GCA_019843965.1 of Rhynchomys soricoides. Taxonomy (NCBI): domain Eukaryota; kingdom Metazoa; phylum Chordata; class Mammalia; order Rodentia; family Muridae; genus Rhynchomys; species Rhynchomys soricoides. The sequence continues at coordinate 695,496 of JADRCH010007280.1, forward strand.
AGTCCATGTTGGCCCCACCATATGGACAGGTTGGGAGGGACACTGAACTGGCACTGGGGACTGGGAGGAAAGGCACAGGGACTGTAAGAACTTCAGTAACTGCCTCCCAACACAGTAGGAGTTCTGTGACCAGCTGGGGAATGGTGAGATACAGAATCAAGGGACAGATTGGCCTAGGATTTTCCAATGCCTCTTAAATACTGACCAGTTTGAGTGTTCCCTGATGACTCTTGGTTGTGAAGGAAGGGTCCAGGGTTTCTGCCCTGTCCCCTGAAACCATCTGGAACAAAGCACGGTCTTGGAATGCCAGAGGTTTTCATTGGCTGTTATGTTGGTAATGACTTTAAAGAACCTGGTTGGGACTTCTCAGTACAGAGTAAACAAGCCAACTCAAGGGACTTCTGGGATGGAAACCTCCTGTGCTTAGGTTGTCATCAGCAAAGGCTTGTGTTCTTTCTTTTTCTAGGAGGACTGACAAACAGCCTTCAGCCCCAAAGGCAACCCTTGCGTTGTGACAGGTACAAGCTTCCTTAGCCCTATCCTTCATGCCTGGAGCCAGAAAGGATGATTAGCAAAGGGACCCAGGGACATTCATCATCCAGGAATGGTAATTTCATTACCCTAGGCTCACCCATACCCAATCCATGACCTCACTAATTGAAAGTGCTAAAGAGGTATTTGTTGATGAAGAAATGAATTGGTGAGCAAATGAAGCATGGAACTTGTTTCTGGGTGACATCTGATCCCTTAGGGACATCTTCGGAGTACAGGTGTCGCCATCTACTCAGCTTTCTTGCACCAATGATAGTGGACCTCTTCTTCCCCAGATATCCCCATCGTCCTGTGTTTTGGTCCTAAAGTGTCTAGGAACTTCCTATTTCCTGGAATCTGAGATACCTGTTGTAGAACATGTCTACTTCCCCTCGTCAGAGCACCTGTAACTACTTGCAAGTGACTCTCAAGCTCCAGGTCGTTGACTGTAGTCCCTCATAGAAGTAGGGAAAAAAGTTTTCACAGGACCTTCACTTGAGATTGCAGCTATTCCCTTCTGTGCCTGCTGATCAGGAGATGCTAGAGTAAATAGATTGGGGAAGGTTAACCAAGGGGAGGAACTCCATCTATGCAGCTCTTAGGAAGTGATCATCCATGCTGAGGTATGATTTTCTGAAGGCATGGTTGCCTGCTTATGGGCCACCCATGCTCTTGTAAGTAATTGATCATCCATACTCAGTGAGTAAGACCAATAAAGGAGTTGGTCTCCCAAGTTGGGTTTTGGTGGAATTGTACTTTGTTTGGGGGACCTCATAAGGAGGGGGAGATATTTACATCTCTCCAGAAAAAGAGTTCCTAAGACAAGCCTTTCTATCTTCTATTAATCACATCTCATTTACTGTCATAGACCACCATGACAAAAAGCACCTGAAAGAAGAGTTTCTTTGGCTCACACTTCCAGCAGGATAGAGTCCATTATGGTGGAGAAGGCATGGCAAGAGTCAGTGAAAGCATGGAGGAAGGAGCAGGAAAATGGGTGATCACCTTTTTACCCATACATAGGAACCAGAGTGAAAGCAGAAAGTAAGACAAGGCTATAACACCTTAAAGCTTAGCCCCAGCGATGTACTTCTTCCAATAAGGTTCCACCCCCTAAAGATCCCATAACCTTCCCACACAGTGCCAGCACACGGAAGACTAAGTGTTCAAATAGTTGAGCCTGTGGGAGATATTTCTTATTCCAACTACCACACTTTTATGTTACATCTGAGGTCTTTTATTGATATCTGCAAAGTAGGAAGATCTAAATGGCACTAGGGTAACTGAGGCTGTGTACAATGACACATACTAGGTGTCTGGCACAGAAGTGATTCCAACCTAATAAGGGCAGATCTCCTGCTTCACGAGGATAGGGCCTTTATCTTATTTGCTCACAATTGTGTCCCTGCCTGGTGTCCTACAGTCATCATGGTACACAGTGGACACTGGGAAACCCTGTTAAGTGAGCTGCTCTTGTGGGACAATAATTGTCTAGAATTGTTCCCCAAACTGGGTGGGGATGAGCTCAAAAGCTTCAAAGGGTTCTGAGGAAGGGATGCAGGGCTGATAATCTGGGCAGTGCTTTGGAAAGCACCCACCACCACGACCAATTGCTTTCAGAACCGGTGTGGAACCTTTCAGCTGCCTCCCTGCCCCAGCACTGAGAAGATCCCGCGTGCCTGGCAGTCTCCTGGTTTCAGCACTGTCCACAGGATGGCTGAACTCAGACAGGCTTTGCCCCCTCCCCCATGATATTCCTAGGAACCCACATTTATGGCCAGGCATTGGTCTAACTATCCCTGCATTGGCTGGTGCTAGGGTTTTCAGTGTTAGCAAATACAAATACAGGATACTCAAGTTCAATTTGAGTGTCAGCTAAACAAATAGTTTTTTTCAAATGTTCCATGAAACCTTTGGACCACATATATACTACAAGATTATCCATTGTTCATCTAAAAAGTTAGATAGAACAAATCTCCTGCCTTTTCTCTGGCAAGCTTAGCTGGAGCTTGTCCAGATGCTGGGGACTGAAAGGGACCAAACCTTGGATGTAGAGTGAGAAAACCTGCTGCCACCACAAACATTTTGAATTGTCAAAACAGTGGCATTCATTTTTCTTTCTCTGCATGCAAAAATATGTTATTCTTCATACTGAGCCTGACTATTCTCTGATTATCGTCAGTGGGCCTGTGAATACTTGGTGCCTACTACCCTCACCTGTTTGGGTGAGACATGTAGTGGCCATGTACTTCTTCAGAAGGTACTGTTTTGCTGGAGAACTTGTATGTTCCCAGTACAAATGTCACTTAGTTATGTCACCTGAGCCACAGAGGAAGGTAAAGCCAAGACAAATAAGACATAGTTCAGTACCCATTATACAGCCTCTAACCTGCACAGTGACTCTGATAGACTGTTTTTATTCTCATTCTAAAGATGGGGAAACTGAAGCCCAGACAGAAAAATGGAATTGAGAAGTGAAGCTCATCTTTAAACTCCATTCTCAAACCCCAGTGCCCCAACAACCACCATCATCTCCGTTCTGTGAGTCTTCTACCAGAGGGGTTGTTCTGTTTCTGCTCGGGACCTCAGTTTCCCTATTCATTCATTGAAGAGGAATAAAATGGTGAGTCCTGGGACTTAAGCACTCCTTTCCTTTCCTTCTCTCTGCTAATGCTGGCCCAGCTCAGGGATTACATGATCCTTCCCTGTCTTTGGGGTTCAGGGAACATTAAGCACCCCCTTATGGATTACTTATCCTTCTTAGAGTGTTTTTGCTATTTTCAGTATATCTATCTCCCCAGTGTGGCTAGAAAAATTGTGTCCCAGTCTGCTGCATCCTGTTGTCTCTTTGTATCCCTCACTCATTACTTCCAAGCCTCAGCTTCAATGTCACTTCCTTGTTGACCTCCCTGAGTTAAAGTTGACCCCTCAAGCAATGCATTCGTTTTTCATTAAAATGAAATTCATAGAATACAAAACCAACTATTTAAAATATACAATGTGTTGGCATTTGGTAGTTTTACAAAGCTGTGCAGCTATCACTTTGATCTAGTTCCAAGACATTTTTATCTTTTCAAAAATGAGACCCTACACCCATTAAGCAGGCTTTTCATAGTCGTCCCTACTCCAGTCTCTGGCAACCTGCAAGTTGCGCCCTGTTTCTGTGGAAATTACACACAAATGAATTCATGTAATAGCCTGTCTTCTGGCTAGCCTTTCCTGCTTAGTATAATGTCTTCAAGAGCCAATCAGGTTGGATTATACACCAATGCTTCATTTCTTTTTCTAGCTGGATATTATTCTATTATATAGAGAGATCACATTTTTGTCCATTCACCAATTGTTGAAAATTTGTATTTTTAACCTCTTGCCTAGTCTACTATGAATGCTACTGATATGAACGTGGGCACAGTAGTTCTGGTGTGAACATAATTTTTCAGGTACATTGGGTATATACAAATACTTAGGTGAGGAATGATCACATCAACTGATGGCTTCATCTCCATCTTATTAAACGACCACCAAACTGTTCTCTACTGTGGCTGTTGGCCTTTCAGCTCAGATGGGAAGGTGTCCTGAGACAGGAGCCCAGGAACCACACAGCTCTAAGGCAGGACAGTGTCCCATTGGAAGGACATCCTGAAACACAGGGGCCCAGGAAGCCTCCTCACTAGAGGCATTGCAATTCCCATGGGAGGGCATCCCCAGCTAAGCTGAGGAACTCAGGATCCTCAGCCCCTCTCTTTTGCTTCTTCTCTTCTTCTCTTCACTGCTTCTTGTCTTCTTACAATGAGAGAGTTACAGCAGGCAGCAAATCTCATGAAAGAGATTTATTGGGGAGTCCAGGGTGTGGAGGGATGAGTCCAGGAGTGGCTGCCTGTGCTCCTGGGAGGGAAGAGACATCAGGGAATTGGACAAAGGGCAGTGCTTATATAGGGTTCTTGGAAGCTTTCTAAGGTGAAAGATTTCCAGGGTGAGGACTGGTGGGATTTCAAATCCTGAGCTTGAGGGAGCCCAGGTGTTGGTGGGTTTCCTGTTCAGGGATTGGTGGTTTTTGTTCAGACTTTTCACCTAAAATTAGCATAATCTGGGGAGGGTCCTGTTGAGGGGCTGGAGATAACCTTTGTGACAATCACAGAGGCTGGAAACTCAGTTACTGAAGTTAGGGAGGTCTGCGGGAGGGGCCTGGCTGCTCAAGCTCCTCAGGCCAGGGCTTGGCCACCTTTCCACCTTGAGGGTTTATAAAGTTTACAAAGTATACAAAGTTTACAAGGCATATGAAGTTTACAAAGGGAGTCCAGGCAGAGAATCTCTTCCCTGCTGCTTGAGTGGTGTGAATATCCAACAGTGGCTACACACTTTCCCCTTCTATCAGAAATTCACAACCATTCCAGTCACTGTGCACCTTTCAATATCATTTGCCATTCTGATTCCACACAGTGAAGTAGGCAGAAATCTTTTTTTTTTTTTTTTTTTTGGGAGGGAGGGGAGGCTGGGGCTTCCTTCCCCTTCAAGAGCTCACGAGGGCTTTTGAGGTCAGAGGTCTCATGTGGCTCTTCTGAATTCTGTCTTCAGTGTCTAGCTCCTCCTCACATGGAGACAAAGCCAATGCCCGAGTAAACATACTCTCACTGAATGAATTCCTGGCTCCTAGCCCAGGGCTTGCCACAGTGAAGGTGCATAGTAGTTATGTGTTGCATGACTTGGCTCAGTGTCCCTAGGACATAGCCTAGGCCCAAAGCGTGAAAGGCTATCAGGATCATCCAAATAGTAGGACCCAGCCATGTGGGCTCAGGCTCAGCATAGCAGACCCAAGAGACCCAAGTGGGAGATCTGTCCTCAACAAGGGCACTTGGTCTTAGTGGGGTTCAGAGCGGGGTGAGTAAGCCTGGCTGAGGCACCCTTTCGAGCACTGCCTTCCCCTATTTGGTTCTCCCTCTGGAAGCCTGTTGGGAAGCTTCACCCAGACACACCCACACCCACATTGCCCCCTTGACTCTGGATAATAGCTTCCGATGTAGCTTCTAGCAATTGGAATCTATTGCACACAGCTTCAGAGGTGAGGGAATCAATCCACTGCCTGCTTGGGAAAGGGAAAGCTCAGTTGGAACATGTAGTGCTTGGGCTTCTATCCTATCTTCTGTGGTTCTTCTTAGGATGGGTCACTGTGAGGCTTGAAGGCTGCAGATCCTGGGTCTCTGCTCCTTGACCTCAGCCACAGGCATCGGCACACATTCTACAGGTTTTCCAAGGACAACTCTCAGAGAAATCTTTACACATAAAAATACTATATGGCCCAGAAATTTCACCCATAAGAATAAACTCCAAATAATTGAAGGACATGTTCAGTTGAAAACATCAGTGTCCATAGCTGCACTATTTACAACCAAGAGATATAACGACACAAATGATCAGTAAGCAGATGAAAAGAACAACTATGCTATTGCTACACAAATGAATAGTATTCAGCACTAGAAAGGATTGCTGCACCAGCAAATACTATACTATGGACTCTGCACAGTTTGGTTTGGTTTTTAACTTGACACAAGCTAGAGTCAGCTGGGAAGAAGGAACCTTAACTGAGACCTGCTTCTATCCAGTGGATCTGTGAGGAAGTCTTTTGGAGGCATTTCCCTGATTGATATGGGAGAGCCTAGTGTGCCATGAATGGTGTCACCCCCAGGCAGGTGATCCTGGATAGCATAAGAAAGCAAACTGAGAAAGTAAGCAGTGTTCCTCCATGACCTCTACTTTAGTTCCTGCCTCCAGATTCCAGATTCCTGCTCTGAGTTCCTGCCTTGGCTTTTATCAGTCACGGGCCATGATCTAGAAATATAAGCTAAATAAATGCCTTTTTTAATTCCTGAGTTGTTTCAGTGTTTTTTTTTTCCCTCACCGAAACAGAAAAAAACAAAGTAGGACATGGATGATACTTAGAACAGTGTCCTGTCTAACAGAATCTACATACAAAACGTCACATTATAGAACTCCATTTATAGGAAATGTCCAGAATGGGAAATTTATAGAAGTAGAAGACAGATTAGTGGTTGCCAAGGGCTGGAGAGTGAGGGGTTAGGTAGCTGCTAGGTGAGTGCTGGTGTTCTTTTAGGTGACAGAACTATTTCACAGCCAAGTAGACATGTTTGTGGCACAGTGTTGTATTTGTACTAAATATCACCAAATCACACACATTTAAATGGTTAATTTTATGATATGTGAATTTACCTCTCTTTTAAAAAAGTCCTCAGTACCTAATGCCCATTTAGTCCTTAGGATTGAAAGCTCTCATTAGGACCCAGTGTCAGGCAAAGGCAGAAAATGGTAGGTAGATTCATGCCAGGAATTTCTGGGCTTTGGCACAAGTGTCTCACATAAGACCCCAATGTCTGTTCCAGGACCTTCCCTTAGCATTTTCCCCTTTGAGATGAGTAACCAAATAAGTACCATTGTTTGTATGCATCCTGAGCCAGTCTCCAGAAATTATGCAATGAGATATTCCTATGTTCTTTCACATCTGGATGGCCCCTGAGAAACCTCTGGGGAGCCAAAGTGTGCTGTGGTTGCTTCTTAGTCTGGCAGTGAAAAGCAGCAACTGACAGCTTGTTTGGAAGATGGGCTTTGTCACTTCAGAAAGGACTCTGCTTTGGGTCTGTGGTGTGGAGAGTTGTTCACAAGCCTGGTCTGGTATAGGAGGTGAGATTCAGGTGCTCTGGGAGGTGAGATTCAGGTGCTCTGGGAGGTGAGATTCAGGTGCTCTGAGAGGTGAGATTCAGGTGAGCCATACTTCTATGATCAGTGCGGCTATTCTCCAAGGCTTCTATAGATTGCTAAAATCCTTAAAAAGGGCAACTAGGTTTTAGAGGGCAGCCCTCATCACAGGGAAGATCTCAGGGCTTCACACTTGTACACTGCTGAGCAGCTTGATCACCACGGATTGCTCACTTGCTCTGTTTGCTTTCTTATGCTATAGAGAGCCACCTTTATTATTAACCAGATGCCAGCAGAATCTCCAGGACAGCTTGAAGCTAAAGTCTCTCAAAGCTAGGCTGCTGCTTCTCACAATGATATGGGTGGCATGTTTTCAGAAGTCATTTTGGAAGCATGTAGAGACTAATTCATAACTCCCAGAGCCTTCACTTGTAGCTCTAACTGTTAAAGAGGGCTTTCTGATGCACAGACCCAAACACACCTGTTTCTGCTGAAAGGTCTCCTAGGGCTTTCAAGGGCTTTCTGGATCAAATGTAAGCGTCTGAACATACCTTGTAGAACATTTGTAAGTCTCTGGTCCCTCCCACGGCTCCAACATTGTTGCCTTAGGCTCCCTCATGAAATGAAGCTGGCAATATTCCAGCTAGTCCCTACTTCTTAACAAGGACTGCCCTTGATAAGCTAGCCCAAGGGACAGGGAGACATAGGTTTCTAGGACATCCTACAAGCTGCTCAAGATTCTAGGCTTGGGATATCAGGTTAGCATCCCAAAGCCAGAGCAGGTGTGCTCTAGGATTGTTCTGTGCTGCTCATGGTAGGCTGGGGGAGGGGGGAGGGAAGAGATCCTGGACTTGCAGCATCTTAGAACTATACTCAGAACCTATTACATTGCTGATGAACCAATCTTGACAAGTCTTTCCAGAACCTTTAAAAACATTGTGTGTGCGCATGTGTGTGCATGCATGCCTGTGTACATGTGTACCATGCTGTGCATACAGAATTGTTTCTCCTTCTGCCACATGGGTTCTAGGGATTGAATTCACATCACTAGGCTTGGCAACAAATACCTTTACCTAAAAAGCCATCTCGCTGACCCCTCCCCCATTTTTGTCATTTTTCTGCCCTTTGTCAATTGTGTCAGCTTGCAATGCCTTTATGTAGCCGCACCAATCCTTTTATAGAAAGGGTAGGTACCCCAGTCTACCCTCAAACTTGGCAGCAACCTTTTTGCCTTAGTCTCCTGAGTACTGGAATTACAGATATGAACCAAGGCCACCCAGATCTTATGTTTACTTAAAAATTAAATTTAATTAAGAAATATATGGACTGGTAACTAGAACTAGGAAGTTCAAAGATCCGGTAGACCTAACTACTACCTTACTGCTACCCACAATATTCATCTGAAACTTTGTGCCCATCGTGTCACTAACGTGGCTGCAGATAGCCATTGTGACTGTATGATTTCTCATTTAACTGAACTAGACAAGAGAGCCAGGAAAGGTCTCAATGGAACCATTTAGTTTATTTGCTCATTCCTGGATCAGTGACAGAAGGAAATGCCATGCACTATTCAGCTTGAACTGAGAATCCTGCATTTTATTAGGACCTGTGTGTCACAAGTCAAATCTCTAGTTGCCCCTTCAGGCCAAGTCAGGTAGTTTCTTATCAGGGCTACTCCAGACTCCATGCTTCCTCTGCCACAGCCTACAATCTTGTTACTGTCAGTTCTGGGAGGTCAGGAGCTGCCTTGGGTCCTCTGCAGCCTCAGAGACTGGAGCAGAAGAACTGCTGCTATTCACTATTTGTTTAATAGTGTGGAGAATGAGAGAAGGAACGGGTGCAATTGATGTGAGCAGTATGGGCAAAGGGAGAGGAGTGGGGTTGGAGAAAGTCACTGGTGATAATTAAAATGTAAACTTAATAAGGAAAATTATGAACTCATATTATAAGGAGACAATCAAGCACATGATAGATCCATCTGTTACCAAACTCCCCCAAATTTTAGCCTCTTCTTACCGACACACACAGTGTTCACTGTTTTTCTTGTGGTGCTTGTTGGGCCTTTGGCTGGCCTAGCTCTTGTGATACTGAATAATCATAAGTGTCCTATGAGGGAAAAACCCTCAACCATGGTTTCTGTTCTACAATGTGGTTCCTGCATACAGTAGGTGTCAAGCAGATGTTTGTCATGTGAATAAATGGACGGTTGGGTAGGTAGATGGATGGGTAGATGGACGAATGGGCAGGGAGGGAATTGTGGCAATAGTGAGCATGTGGTGAGATGGTGGGGAAAGCTGTAGAAATGGCTCTTGTGATAGAGGGAGGAGTGAGTTTCTTGCCTCTAAAGGCCTGGTGAAAGTATGGTGTGCTTGTGTGTGAACACCAAAACAGCCCAAAGTCCCAGAACCTTTGTTCTAGTAGGCAGCCCTGATCAGCAGCTGGAGGCCAGCCCATCTGGGTCATAGTAGTCCTGAGCACCTTCCTCCCTTTCTCCCCTTTATATGCCTGCCTGTCCTTGTCTCACCTTCTAGATTTGGCACACACTGGTGCCCGCAGTTTGGTTATTAATAATACTCAAGGGCCATGCTAATTAGTGCTTGTTCCAGGAACTCTTTCTCAGCACCAGGCCCTTCCAAATGTAGCCTAGAAATTATTCCCATGCATAGTGGAACTTTATTTGGGGGTACAGGTAGTGGGGTCCAGCTTGAGGGATTGTGGCCCCCTTATTATACCAATGGAGGCACGATCTTAGCTGAATCCTGAGGCAGGGTGTAGTGCAGTGCCAAAGTTATCCCTCTTTTAAGGAAAGACTTAGGTGAAGTCCCCATAGATGAATAAGTCCCAGGAGAACTGCTCTGGCTAGAATCTGGGGGCAGAAACCTTATCTTCTAACCTTCCCATACCCAGTTCAGTGGACAATGAAGTCTGTACTCAAATTGCAACTTTCTTACTTAGTAGCCTGAGCAAATCACCTTGGCTCTCATAGCCCCACTTGGCTCATCTATAGCATGCGTGGGGTGAAGAGTCCAGAGCTCAGAACGTTCTGGTGAGCTGTGTATGAGATGTGTGGGCATGAGAGGCCCAGGTACAGGAAGCTCTTGGCCTCTGCATGGCACTTGACTGTTGTGGGCTACTTAGGTACTCTCCTGCTTCCTAAAGACTCCTTTAGAATTTAAGTCTGCTCTTTCTGCAGATTTCTCACAGTCTCTGTCAACCTGTCCTTTATTGCTCTAATTCTCCATCCATCCGCTCGTCCATCTGTCCTGTCCGCCCATCTGTCCATCCATCTGTCCTTCTGTCCATCCATCTGTTCATCCATCTGTCTGTCTGTCCATCCACCCATGAGCTCTTTGCCTTCATAGGATAGTTGTGATCATTTAGTTCCAGGAGAGCAAGACTAAGCACCCCTTACCAAGTCCTACAAGATAATCTACTCACATCTCTCTAGGAGCTATTGAACATACAACTGGAAGACAGTACCCATATTCCTCTTATTTGTGTAGAGGAGGCTCTAGGGTACTTCCAGATGCTTCAGGGAAAAGATGAGCAACGTGATGCCAGTTTTCCTGCCCATTCCCCTTGCCAAGCCCTTCCTAGGCTTCTCTCAGGGCCAGTATGGGTGGCTTCTTTGAGCCGAAAATGTCTCTGATATTGTACTGGCTGGTTTTGTGTCAGCTTGACACAAGCTGGAGTTATCACAAAGAAAAGAGATTCAGGTGAGGAAATGCCTCCATGAGATCCAGCTGTAAGACATTTTCTCAATTAGTGATCAAGGGGGGAGGGCCCCATGTGGGTGGTACCATCCCTGGGCTGGTAGTCTTGGGTTCTATAAGAAAGCAAACTGAGCAAGCCAGGGGAAGTGAGCCAGTAAGTAACATCTCTCCATGGCCTCTGCATCAGCTCCTGCTTCCTGACCTGCTTGAGTTCCAGTCCTCACTTTCTTTAGTGATGAACATCAATGTGAAAATGTAAGCTGAATAGACCCTTTCTTCTCCAACTTGCTTCTTGGTCATGATGTTTTGTGTGGGAATAGAAACCCTGACTAAGACAGATATCAATCACTAAAATCAATGAAGAGAGTATGAGAGTTACAGAAAGCACTTGCTAGGAGCATGTCCTGTAGCTTTTGAGTCCAGCAGTTTCCTTTGCGTGAGCATAGATATGGGTGGAGAGGCACATTCCAACAAAGGGACAGCTGTACTCTATCTTCTACTTTAGATCCTTAAATCTGAGCTAAGGGAGCCCAGCCATGACAATAGGGTTCTTAGGTACCCAGATGCCACTGCAGGATGCCACACCTGCCAGTTTTGTGGAGGTACTTTGGATCCTCATCTATAGGGGCAGTGGATTCTCTGATAAAACTTCAGCCAGTCCTGGTGGTTCACATCCATAATCACAGTTCCCCTGGAAGAGGAGGCAGGAAGACTGAAAGTTTAAGGCCAACCTGAGCAATTTAGTGAGATCTTGTCTCAAAGAGCTGTAGTTTAGTGCTAGAGCACTTGTATGCATAAGATCCTAGGTTCTACACAATAAAAAAATAAGGAAAAAAATCCACACCTTCATCTGAGATGCCCCTGCCTCTCTCCCACCCGCCCCCCAATTTGATTTCTGCAAACTCTCAGGCTCCATCACTTTCTCCAAAAGCAATACCTCCTGGCCCTGTACTTTCTCTCCTGGTTGAGCATGGCCTCCTAATCTTGTAGCCTCATAGTTCCTTGAGTTTGCCTTGTCCACTACACTTACCATCCTGAAATATCTTTTCCCTCAGAGTCTGTGATCATTTCCCCATCATTTCTCACAAGTCTTGGCTACACAACAAAAGCTCAGGGGAATGAATGAGTTAGTAAACTTCCATTAAGACTATCTAAGTTATAGAGGCTGGAGAGATGGTTCAGTGGGTAAGAATGCTTTCTGTATAAGCAGGACTCAAGTTTGAATCCATAGCACCCAAGTAAAAGCCCAGGGGAAGCTCTGCACACCTGTACCTCCATTGTTGGAATCACATATAGGTAAGCAGGCCAGTCTATCTGAAATAGTGAGCTTCAATATAAAATTCATTCTCTCTGTCTCTCTCTCTGTCTCTCTCTCTGTCTCTCTCTGTCTCTCTCTGTCTCTCTCTGTCTCTCTCTCTCTCTGTTTCTCTCTCTCTCTCTCTCTCTCTCTCTCTCTCTCTCTCTCTCTCCTGGAACTCACTCTGTAGACCAGACTGGCCTCAAACTCAGAGATCTGCTTGCTTCAGCCTCCCAAGTGCAGGGATTAAAGGTGGGTGCCACCATTGCTTGGCTATTTCTCTATTTCAAAGATAACCTTTGTATTATTGTTGTGTGTAAGTGCAGAAAACATATAACATGGTGCATCTGTGGAGGTCAGTGAACAACTTCCATGAGTTAGTTCTTTCCTTTCACCGTGGGATTTGGGATTGCACTTCAGTTGTCAGACTTGCACAGCAAGTGCTTTTACTTGTTGAGCCATCTCACTGGCCCTAGAGACCGTGTCTTAAATGAATAAGGTGAATGTCCTTCTGTAGCCTCTGCGTGCACACAAATGCACACAAATCACAGCAAAAAATAGAATATCAAGGTCAGCATAGATTAGTCATGCCAAATGTCTCAATGTTTCTAGTCCTCCAGGCATGGCCCTGATGTCCCTAGTGGTATGAGACAGGGCTCATTGCCAGGCACTGGGAGAATGGATCGTGCTGGGCTGTTTCCTAGGAGAGGTTTGTAAGGTCTTGAGTCCTTGCATGGGCAGGAAGCACACACAGGGCCTGCCAGGACTGGCATGGGGCCCAGTTGGAAGAAGCAGTGCCAGCTCTGAGGTGGGTGTGAGGATGAGGTGGAGTAGCTTGAGCCCTAGGGGTATGCTTCAGGCACCCCTTGGCCACCTGAGCAGGGAAAGTGGTGAGCACTTGTTAGTGTTAAATGGCATCCTAGTCAAGGACCAGGCCCCTGCAAGCTGAGACTCTTACAGTCTTTGACTTGTCTTCCTGGAGGGTCAATTTTACTGTCAATTTTTTTGGAAAGGCAAGTAACATGAAATGTATTTTATTATGTTTCAACAAACATGGGTATATTGTATATTAGATTAATTATTTCAAATGGGGTTTTAAGCTAGAGTAAAGATTCAAAGGGCAACTTTGGTCCTAGAGATGTAGCTCAGTAGTAAAGGCTACTTGCCTAGTGTGGACAAGGTGCTGGGTATAATCCCAGTACAAAAAAAAAAAAAAAAATAAAACAGAAATGCAAAAGAAGACAAAAGGACTGTTCTGAAGGTCTGCATCTCACTCTTCTCAATGGCAGGAGCAAGAAGTTGGTTTGTTGGCTAGTGGATCACAGACATTCCCTAGTCTCCTTTATACTCTTCTCACTGCAAATGGAGAGGAAGACAGCTCCTGTACTGTGTGTAGCCAGCCAGACAAAATTTCCCACCAGCTTCCTGTCAACTACAAGAGAATTTTGGGCATCTCTGGGTTTTTATGAAAAAGACTCAGTGGAGGAGAGGCCCAGGGAAAACTGTCATGCAGTCACTGTGTGCTGATGTACTGTTGCCACTCTTGGAGAAGCACCTTCTCCTTCTAGAGCTATCTCAGTCAGCTTCTGGGTCAGCCTTCCCAGCCTGGCTGTTCCATGACCTCAAGGGATGGGTTGACTGTAAGGGACAGCTTGTTCCTCAGAGTTGGCCTAGCTCTGGAGGCTGGTGGTGTTCATCTGCTCTGGCTGCTGCAACCAAGTACCACAAACTGGGGGTTTAACCACAGACATTCACAGACTGGCTCCTGGTTCTGGAAGCTGAGGTCCTGAAATGAAGATGTTGACAGGATAGGCTCACTCTAAGGGCTGGGCAGGAGAATCTGTTCCATGCTTCTGTCCCAGATTTTTGGTAGTGCTTGGTGTTCCCTAGTTTGGGCAATATAACTGTAATCCATGCATAGTATTGTTCCTGTGTCCCTTACATTTTAGAAGGATACCAGTCATATTGCTTTTAGGACCTATACTGTTCCACTATGACTTTAACCTAACTTAACTGATTTTATCTGCAAGACCCTATTTCCAAATATGGAGTTGAACATCACCACATATGTTTAGGAAGACACAATTGAACCAATAACATAAATGAAAAGAAAGTTGATTCAAGTTCATAGGATGCCAAAGGCTACTATTTATTGAAATATACTGGTGTCTTTCAAATTCTGACACTAGGTTGGCCTGGTTAAACACAGCAAGGTGCATGCAGACTTTCACTTTGCATTTCCACAATGCCATGGGGAATGAAACCTTGAACAATTGTCCATGGTGCTACCCACCCAGGGCCCATTTGCTCAGGATCACTTGCTACTGGCCTTTATCCCATTTCTTGTAAGCTTCCTTCTCATGTTCTTGGTCGAGTCCAAAGTAGTGTTGAGTTAAGAGTCCTAACTTTAGTCCTATAGCCTTTCTCCTAGTAGGAAGCCTAAGACTCCCCATACAGAGCCTCCCTATGGTCTTTTCCAAAGAAGGTCGGAGTGCCCTTAGTGACACTCAGAGTCCACTCCCATTGGCGCGTTTACTACATTCATTCTCCCATCCACTTGCAGCATTCCCTGAACTGAGATAGATTTTGTTCTGCTTGGTGTCTGGATTTGTCAGCATCCTCCAGATTGTGTCTTCAAGGAGGATTGCTTTGGGGACCACATGGAGCCTCATTTGGCACAGTCATGTCAGTCATAGCCCAGAGTTTCTATTATTGCCACTTCTGCATGCTAACCACACACTTATTTTAGACTCCTCTTAGGAAAGCGTGCCCCCATTTAATTCCTTTCAGCCTCACGTTCGCACTGCACTAACCTATTTATATTTAACAGTTTGAGCACTGAAGCGCCTTGATTAGAAAAGCTAATTCACTATCAAGAAATAGCCTTCCCAGGAATATAGAACCCAGCCAAGTATCCAGATACCAAGAAAACAGCTAGCCCTTTTGTTCCAGCCACACTTTCCTGGACTGTGGGTGGTAGATATGCCAATCCTTAGATTTTGCCATGGCAAAGAATGAAATTGATTTTGGTTAGATTCTTTTGAGAATTTGTGATGAGTGGTAATGGCAGCTTTAGGGGTGGTACAAGTTTTGTCAGTATTTGTAGTGATCTTGATGATATTAGGCACACCTAAGGACAATCAGTAGCACACAGTTATAAGATGCTAATGGATGACACTCACTGAGCATCAACCATGTGCCAGGCATGGTCTATCTGCTTTCCCTATAATAGGAAATCTCACTTGATACTTGAAGCAACTTTCTGGAATTGGCCCCTTTTTAATGTCTATTTTTATACCGATCATGATCAAAATGCAGGGGAAAAGTCTCAGTGTTGTCACATCCTTTCCCCAAGGCTCAGAGACTATCACAGAAGAGGTGTAGAAAGGTTATAAGAGCCAGTCAAGGATAACTGGTGTGAATCTTGTGTGGCATGGCAAGACCACTGCACACATGAGGTCATAGAAGCTGGGATTGCCTACAGGAGACCTGCACAAGATTAGGGCAGTCAGCATTCTAACACAGGAGGGTGAGTGGCCCAGTAGTCTGCACCCCTAGCTGATGAGTATTTATAGTTGGTAGCTTCTTGGGGCAGCAGGGAGAATCAGTTTTCTTTAAGGATATGGCCCCTAGTAGGTTGACCGTTCTTCAGTGGATGGACCCACACCTCGGAGTGTATTGGAAGTACAAATTGGAGATGATGATGAGTTGTAAAAAATTATAAATAAAAAAACAAAAAAGACATGAAGTCAGTGGGGGCTTGGGAGGTCAGGTAGATCTGGAAGGAGTTTGGCTAAATGCAATCAGAATGCAGTGCATGAAACTCTCAAGAAGTCAAAAATATTTAAAAAGAAGAACACATTCTCAAAAGTTTAAAAGTGATTTGTTTTTATTTATTTTTAATTATTGTATGTCTCTGTGTGGGTATGTCCATATGAGTGCAGGTGTGAAGCTGATCTTCTTAAGTCAGTTTAGCCATCTGTAAATGGAGGGTGGGAGGAAGTCAGCATCTCTGTGATGGTTCAGTTACTAAGTAGCAGCAGAGAGACTTGAACCCAGGAAGGCTAGCTCTAAGACCATGGAACAGAAGCACTCCCCTGAGCAAAGAGTTTCCACTAGAAGGAAAGGAAGATTTAATCAAATCACTAATGCACAGGGAGTCCAAGTCAATAAAGCAGGAGATATTGTCAGCATAATTTTACTAGGTAGCACTGGAGGAGTTGGGGAGGGGTTGTTGAAAGGTCCTTGGGGACTACTTTGATAGGGAAACATTTCACCCTGATAATGGATCCCTCCGGCATGAGAGAGGCCCTCACTACTGCTTCCTCAAGCACACGTCAGTAACAGCTGACAGGGGTGCTTGGCAGTGGTGGGACAAGAATTCTGGAGAAAAACAAGAATGTGACCTGTGTGTGTGGGGGTCAGCTTCTGACCCTCCATTGCAGATGATGCTTTATCTCTACCAGAAGGAGACGGCCAGCTGTCTTTTTCGCATTCTGAGTGCATCATAGACCTTCGCACTGCCCAAGCCCTTCTGGCTCTCCCTGGCAGCTAGAATCTGCGTTCCAGATGAGCACAACAGGATCTCTCTCCTGTCCTTGGCCTCAAATGGATGGTATGATTCTGGGAATCAAAGACTGGGCATCTGAGGAAGGAAGGTCTTGGTCAGAGTTCTCATTGCCCCTTTCTTAGTGATCCTTTCTCAGCTATTCTTCATATTCCTTTTTTCCTTTTCTTTTCTTTTCTATCTTTCTTTTTTTTTGGTATCATGCTAGAATACACATAATCAGAGTCTACTATTTAAACCATTAATATGTATTCATTTCAGTAACAGGACATTCTCAGCAGTACATGATCATCACTACTGTTTAAGCACAGGTCACTTTTGTCACCCCTTGTCCCAAAGACCCTACAAGCATTAGCTTTAATTGTTCTATACCCTCTATTCCCCTCCCTGAGTAACCGCTAATCTGCTTTAAATCTGTATAGCTTTGCCTCTTGTGGGTATTTTATATAAGTGGAATCATATGATGAGTGAACTTTCCTGTCTGCTATTTCCTGTGTGCTATGTTGTTTTCAAGGTTCATCCAAATTGTAGCATGCATTCCACTTTATGGATGAATAATATTTCAGTGCGTGGATATGACATGTTTGTACATTTATTCATTCATCTATAGATCAATATTTAGTTTGTTTCTTCCTTTTAACTGCTGTGAATAATGCTGGTGGTAATATTTGTGTGTAAGATTTGCTTAGTTAATATTTGCCATTCCTTTGTGTATATGGCTAAGAGAGGAAACTGCTGGATTATACGGTTGTTCTACTTTAATTTATCGAGGAGTTGCTAAATAGTTTTCTATAATGGCTGCAACATTTTGCATTTCTGCCAGAGAAGTACAAGGGTTTTGATTTTCCTGCATCCTTGCCAACACTTATTATTGTCTCTTTTCTCTTTTTCTTTCCCGATAGTTACTATTCGAATGGCTGTGAGGTGGTGTCTCACTGTGGTTTGATTTGCTTTTCTCTACTGTGTCGAGTATCTTTTTGTGTGCTGAGCACATTTGCATATCTACTTTGGAGTGGTGTATAATCAAGTCCATTGTCCGTTTGTTAATCAGGTTGTTTGTATTTTATTATATCATTATTCCTTCTCTTTTCAGCCACCTCTGAAAGCAGACGCAGGGACTGCCTCTTTCAGGAAGATGCCAGTATCAGGAAGATCTCCTGAGAAAAATTGCCTTCCCTGATCCTGTCTGTATCTTCTGCCCCATGAAAACTCCACATACTAGGGAAACACTGATGGGAAAAGCAAAGCATAAACTTCATCCTCATTGAGTTTTTAAAGTCTAATTCATTAATTGAGGCAGAGTCTTATTATGTAGCCAAGGTTGGCCTGGAGATCATTGCAAAGCCTGGGTTAGCACAGAAGTAATGATCTTCCTGCTTCAGACTCCTGAGTGCATAGATTACAGGTATATGTCACTATATGTGGCTCTTATGGATTTTATATGTTGTCAGGGAGATAAATAATACACTGGGAATAAATAAAACTCCTAAATGGAAAATGAATGTGATGTTATATGGTGAAAATAAGTACATTAACTGGTTAGAAAATCCCTTGAAGCACCAGTCATACAAATAAGAATGTTATAAAATCAGGAACAAGACGAGACTGTCCACTCTCTTCATATCTATTCAATGTACTTATTAATCCTATTAAGTACTTTGTGTCTTAGCTGCAGCAGTAAGACAACTGAAGAATATCACTGGGATACAGATTAGAAAGGAAGAAGTCAAAGTACCACTATTTGCTGATGATATGATAGTATACATAAGCGGCCCTAAAATTTTTATCAGGGAACTAAGGTTCTGAATACAAGATTAACTAAAACAAAAACAAAACAACCAGTAGCCCTCCTATATACAAATGACAAATGGACTAAGAAGGAAGTCAGGGAAACAACACCTTTCACATTAGCCCTTGTGCTGGCTAGTCTTATGTCAACTTGACACAAGCTACAGTTATCTGAAAGAAGGGAGCCTCAATTAAGAAAATGTATTCATAATATCCAGATGTAAGACTTTTTTAAAATTTGTGATTGGTAGGGGAGAACCAAGCCCATTTTAGGTGGTGCCATCCCTGGGCTGGTGGTCCTAGATTCTTTAAGAAAGCAGGGTGAGCAAGCCATGGAGAGCAGGCCAGTAAGCAGCACCCCTCCTTGGCCTCTGTATCAGCTTCTGCCTCTAGGATCCTGCACTGTTTGAACTCCTGTCCTGACTTCCTTCAATAATGAAGAGCAACATGGAAGTGTAAGCTGAATAAATCCTTTCCTCCCCAACTTGCTTCTTTGTCATGGCATTTTATTGCCGCAAAAGAAACCATAGGTAAGACACCCTCCCAAGTAAAATATCTTGGGAGAGCTCCAATCAAGCAAGTGAAAGTCTTGTATAATAGAAACATTAAGGCATTAAAGAAAGAAATGGAAGAAGATCTCGGAAGATGGAAAAAACTCCCATGCTCATGGATTGGCAGGATTAATATAGTTAAAATGGCCATCCTACCAAAAGCCATCTACACATTCAATACAATCCCCATCAAAACTCCAACACAATTCTTCACAGATCTTGAGAGGACAGTTTTTATCTCCATATGGGAACACACAGGATAATTAAGACAATCCCAAATAATAAAAGAACTTCTAGAGGTATCACCATCCCTGATCTCAAATTGTCCTACAGAGCTATCTCAATGAAAACAGCAAGGAATTGGCATAAAAACAGACATGTTGACCAATGTAATTAAACTGAAGACTTGGACACAAGTCCGCACAGCTATGGAGACCTGATTTATTATGATTGTTGGGGGAGGGCCAGCCAACTATGGGAGAGTCAGCCCCTGGGCTGGTGGTCCTGGGTTCTATAAGAAAGCAGGCTGATCAAGCCATGAGGAGTCAGTCAGTAAGGAGCACCTCTCCATGGCCTCTACCGTCATCTCCAACCTCCAGGTTCCTGCCCCGTTTGAGTTCCTGTCTTGACTTCCTTCAACGATGGACTATGACATGGAAGTGTAAGCCAAATAAACCCTTTCATTCCCAAATTGCTTTAGTCATGGTGCTTTATCATAACGATAGAAATACTAACTAGAACAGGATGGAAGGATCTCCCTAGGAAGATGAAATAAATGAAAGTTATGGATGGATGCAGTAAGAGGCTCTGTGGGAATGTCCCTTCCGTTTCTCAGAGAGGTTGGTTGTGGACAGAGGCACACAGCTTTTAAAGTTGCAGTTTAACAGGCATCCATTTAAACTATCCAGCCTAGGTCCCTGTGAACACAGGAACCAGAGAATACACCTTGACTTGTATTAAGAGAAATTTCAGGGGGAAAAGACACTTTAGTGCAAGGACAAACTGATGTACACCTTTCAGGTGATGGTTCCAAATAATGGTGGTGAGCTAAAAAGAGAAGCACATCAATGTCCTGACCATGGCAGACATATTCCCTAATCCACCAAAAAGATTGATGGACAATATGAATCTCTTTTGGTGACTTGGGGAATATGTCTGTCCTATTTTCACAGCCTTGTAGTCTTCAGAAGGATAACAGAATGCTGAATGACTTCAACATGAAGCAAAGAATCCATTTGTTTATGGAGAAGCCATTATAGAAGCTTCCTGGAGTATCTGGTGCTCTAAGGCTGACTGCTTTTGGATTTGGAACTCTCTATCACGATTGTGTTAGAATTCTGCTCCACTGTGATTTAGGGACAATTTCACACACTGCAATCTTAGAACTGCCTGCTACAATTAGGGCAAGTAAGTAGAGACTCAAGAACAATGACAATAGCCTGTAACATTTAGGGTGGGTCTATGTGACCCCATTAGCCAACATTTTCAAAAGAGATAATCTATTCCTGGCACTGGTCTTCTTATTTGCTGTGTGAGGTCTAGTTGGGATATGTTCTCCTGTAAAGCTTCCTGAGGTAAGGCTGACTTTCTGGGACCATCTCAAGTGGAGGCAGAAGCTACAGTTCTGTCTGTCCTCTCTCAGCTTATTAGGTAACTCCACATCTAGGATCCCAGCAATTCTACTGTAACTGCACATGTGGCAGGCTGCTGTTGAAGGCACCGTTGCCATAGAAGTCCTGGGGCTGTTGTACAACTTCTCACCTTAGGATAGAGCTAGGCAGATAACACTAGCATCTCAGATTGTAAGCATGAAGGCATGTTTGGCAGACAATTTGGCAGAGACTCTGTCAACTCCCCATCCACTTGCCTCATCCATCCTGACACATATGGTACACTCCCTTGGGGTCTCTCATCTGCTGTGAGTTGGGATAATAAGCCCCAGAAAAGGGAGAATGGTTTCACCATTCCTTGTGCAGCCCCACATTTGCATTTTGAAAGTTTTTTATCATATATAAATTATACATAATAGTGGATTTCATTGTTATAGTTTTTGATCATATTAATGCTGCATTACTTTCTCTTGGACCTCTCCCACTTCCACTGATCCCTTTACTCCTTCTAAATGGTTCCCTTCTAGTTCCATACTTCTTCTTGGTGACCCAGTGAGTTTCATTAGGGTTACAAGACTATGAGTGAGGGATTCTTTTTTAAAAAAAAAAAAAAAAATTTTGGATATTTTTAAAATTTACATGTCAAATGTTTTCCTCTTTCCACATCTTCCCCTTTGGAAACTCCCTATCCCATCCCCCTCCCCCTGCCTCTATGAGGGTGCTGCCCCACTCACACACCCATTCCCCTCTTCCTTCCCTAGCATTCCCCTATACTGGGGCATCTAACACCCTCAGGCCCGGCCTCTCCTCCCCTTGATGGCTAACAAGAACCTCTTCTGCCACATATGCAGCAGGAGCCATGGGTCAAGTGAGGGATTCTTTAACAGGAGCATGGGCACATTTTCAGAGTCTACACTATCTCTCACAACCATTAATTGCCTACAGATCCTCAGGGAGAGGCATGACCTCATGAGCCCCTCCCGTTTACATAATGAAATATTGATGGCTTCAACCTTGTGCAGGTCTTATGCTGGCAATCACAGCTGCTAAGAGTTCAACACACATGCACACACATACTTCATGTATGTGAAGACACATATGTACATATACTAACATGTATGTATTTGCATATATAGATGTACCCTGTATTTATAATAATGGATGGCTATGTGATTGTGAGGACTGACTTATCAAGTTCAGTACAACAAGGCAGGTGACAGGCAGGGAACATAGACAGCAATGGATACTTCTATGTTGAGACAGAATTTCTTCTTAGGGAAAATTTGGACCTTGTTCCTAAGTCTTTTCCCCTCAGTGCTGGAGATCAAACCCAGGGCCTTGTACATTCCAGGTAAGCATTCTGCCACTTAGTTGTAGCTGCATTTTCTGTCCTGTTGTTAAGTCTTCTCAACTGATGGTTGAGGCTCACATTCTTGAGGATCTCTTTTACTGAACTTGAGCTGTTTGTAGACCCTATCTATAGCAACAAGATGCCTTCAGAATATCTAGACTAGCATTTGAAGGGATGATTAGTGGCATGAGCCTATTCCAGGTGACTCATAAAACTGAGCATCACAGTAACCAAAGACTAATTTTATCTCATCAAGTAATAAAAGCATAACTTTCAACGCTATTGTCACAGACACAAAAAGCATTATTTTGGGTAGTAAAAGCTGTCTTTTTCCTTACATCCTTCCTGTGATTACTTTAATCTTCAAGTTGTCTGAGGATGTTTTCAGAGAATAATGCCTTGGGAATATTGTGGATAGAATGTCACTTACAAGGAAATGTAAATGAGAAAAGCATGTTAATAAATTTTTGCTGAGATATTTTGCTCAAGGGAAGGCATCATGCCTTACAAACTCTAAATCATCTCAGTGGAGAAGGAAAAGGCAACTAATGACAGCAGGAAGATCTCCTTGGAAAGACACATACATAGAGTGAGGCGTAGGACTTTGTCTTTGGGAATGAGGGGCATAGACAGTTGGAAAGCAGGGCTGCTATGCCTAGAAGACCATCACTTAGTAAAGGATGAGGACCAAGCAAAGGCCATGCCTTCAGTGCTGCTGCGCTCTAGGCAAGCCTTGTGTAGATAGGCTGGTGACTTAAAGAGACAGCTTTCAAATGATAAGATGCTCAGGGAAGGAGGACTACATAACTCCTCTTTTACTATTTCTTCCAAATGGAATCTTGAATTGTAAAGGATCTAAGTAGCATATGAAAAAAAAAAAAAACAATGTAACACAGACATGGCTTAGTGGCCAGCTTCCTTGTGTTCCTTCAAGGTTAAAAGAGGTCCATGAACCACCTTTGTATAGGAAACTGGCCTTCCTTTCCAGCAAGGGTACAGAAATGTTTTAAACCACATGTCCAGTGGTGCCTTCTTAACTCAGATGCCTCTCTTCTTTTATGGAGCTTATCCTCGGCTCAGTGTCCCTTGTAGACTGAGACTCCAGTCTGATGCTTCTAGAGCCTTCTAGAGAGTTCTTATAAATCCTGTCAGTTTGCCCCCTCCCCCCAGGACTTGTCAGGTTCTCTACTTCCATGAGTCTTATGGGCCTCCCTTCTCCCTCTAGGAGAGAATGTTTTATTTAGGAAGGAAATGCTACACAATAGTGACACCTGCCTATAGTCTCAGTACTGGGGAACTGGCAGCAGGATGTTCAGGGTTGGTCCGTGATCTTCACTGTGCTGTTTTTGTTTGTTTGTTTTTGTAAACATTGCACAAGAGCTCTATGCCATATTTTCATTATTTCCACTTGACAGACTGGGGCACTGAAGCCTTGACAGGCTAAATGGTTTGCTGACCTATACAAGGTCTTAGTGCTAACACATATTGGAGCCGTAGGTTGAGCCCACGAACTTTGGTGCCAGGGATCCAATGCTTAATGACTTCCCTGTGTTGCCCCTTGGCTTAAAGTTTGTCTCCAGGTCCCATGAGGCTCTGGGGTAGCTGGATCTTTTGCTTGTGGCCTGAATTCATGCTTACTGTGTCCTCCCACTACTTCTTACAGGCCAAGGCAGTCACTGGGCCAAGTCTGCTCATTCTCCCCCAGAGGAGCTTTGCAGTCACAGTCACTGTGAAGGAGGCACGGGCAGGCAGCATTGGCAAAGCTTTGACTCAAAGCTCCTGGGCCTATCTACAACTTCTTCTCCCAGGGCCACCTCCATAGTGGGGAAGCTAGAAATCTGAATGTTGTCTTAAAAGGGCCACACAGATATGTTGCTGACTGTGGGCTGGATAAACCAGTGTTCGGTCACTGGTTTATCAACTGCAAAACAAAGCCACTGGGAGAACAGAAATGACAGTGTCACATCTCTAGGAAGGCATGCTGCCACATGCTTCATGTCCTTCATGATCAGAGGATCTCACATTTCTACAACTGTGGTGGCCAGACTCTCAGAAGACACAATGGGGTATGGGGAAAGCCTTGGAAAGACAAGGAGAATAATCCAAGTAAAAAGTGAAAAAAAGAAGTAAAAAATCCACTGACAAAGCTGGCCTGTACTTGTATTGGTGGCATCTATGGGAGTGGGGGGTACCTGTGGAGGTGGCCCTGGGAGAAGTTGTAGCTAGGCCCAGGAGCTTTGAGTCAAAGCCTTGTGTAGGTTGGGATTTGGAAAAACTGTCTAAATCTGAAGGCTTAGCACAATCTCCTTTCGAAGAACACCAGGGTAACTTGGAGAGAAAAAAAAACCCACTGAGGGCAGTGCTCCCCACTGCAGGACTGTACAGCAGAAGTAGGAGTCCCCTCCCTAGCCACTAGCCAGGGTAATGGCCTCAAGGCCCTGCTTCCTGAAAATGTTTGGTTTTTGTTAATTATACACATGTAAATAATATGTTTTGATTATATTCCCTTCTGTTAACCCTTTGCCAATCCCTCTGTCCCCCCTTTTCTCAACAGGTCCACCCCATACTTTCATGAGCTTTTCCTAACCAACTCAGTGTGTTGAATTAGGGTTGCTTGCCTGTTTCTAGGTGTGGACTTATTTTACTGGGGTAAAGGCAAGTTACTTGCAGCTACCATACCAAAGGAAAATGATGCTCCCGCCTCCAGCTGTCAGTAACTGCCAATAAGTCCTCAACTACAGACTGGGCTTCATGTGCCTCTCTCTGTTCATGGAATGTTGATGAGCCCCCATCATTAACAGTTTTGTGCTGCTAGACATTGCTATTGTAACTTCATGGGTGCAATGGCCATGCCATGTTTAGAAGATGTGGAGCCGTAGACTGTGTCTGGCCCCTGGTGGAGGGAGCTAGCGCGTAGGCTTAACCCTAGGAGACCCAGTGGGGCTAGCCCTGCAAGGGACCAGAAAGTGTTTTGCCAACACTCCTGGGAGGCTCTTGGCTCCTGTCAAGTAGCCCCCTGTAGAGAGGTCTGTCACATAGGAGCAGCACACCAAGCCCTCCCATATGCAGATAAGGTATCCCTAAACTCTCAGACTAAGCCAATGGGAAGTACCTGTTTTCAGACCCTGATCCATCCCAAACTGTATATTAAACCATTCCAAACTGTATATGAGAGATCCTATCCAGAAGGAATAAAGGTGTGAGAACTACTCCGTGGTCTGAGAACTTCTATCGTAAGAGCTGTAACACCCAGGGCTATACAGAGAAACTCTGTCTCAAGAGAAACTCTGTCTCAAAAAAAAAAAAAAAAAAAAAGAGCCGTAACACTGCTGCCTGGGAAGAGGTCTGTTCAGCTAGTCAGCCTCTTGTGGGCCCAGCGCAGGGGGGAGTCTTGGAGGAGGTGGCAACTGTGGAGACCAGAGACCGAGGTGGAGGTAACTCTGGTCCCTGCTTGCACTCTCCCCTTTGCCTGAACCTTCGCAAGAGGCAGGGTCAGAGATCCCTGTGGAAAGTCTCCAGCACTCAGCCCCACAACTGGTGCCCAACGTGATAAGAAGACAGTGTTTCACCACATGGCTCCCTATTCCTTGGCTTTTGCATCCGTTCCATCCCCTCTTGCAAAGTGTTTCTTGAGCCTTGGAGGGGATGATTCAGATATCTTGTTTAGGAATGAGCACTAGCAGTCACTTATTCTGAGCCCTTTGAGCAGTTATGAGTAGATGTGTTGACCACTTCTTCCAGGGGTAGGGGGAAGCTTTTCTGACCAAGGCTCACCCTGGGTTGGGACCCTCTAACTATAGCAAGAACCTTGATGTACCTATCCTATTCTCTTTGTACAGTAAACTTTCTGGAATTACTGTCACCCTGAGTGTCAAGGATGTAGCCTGGACTGGCTCCTTCAAGCAATCCCACCCCAAGGGAAGTATGTACACTTCCTTTTCTACAAGTGGAAGATCAGATGGAAGAGTGAACAGGGCTGGATGATGGGGACTGGGCAGGAGCGATGCAGGGGCCTGCACTTTGGAGGGTGCTGGAGAACATTTTTTTAAACAAGATGACATTTGAATGGTAAGTTCTTTTAAACCCTTTTACTTGGTACTTAGCATGAAAGGGATTTTTATAGTGCTAAGCATTTTCACTTTTTGCCAATTGTGTTTTCTAAACAATGAATCTGAAAACATACATGATGTGTCAAAGAATGGCAAACCTTTAGAAATAAATGGAGTATTCTGAAACCCAAAGGCATGCAAAGGAAATCAACCACTTTAAACTCTAAAGAACTTGGAAGGAAGGGAGACTGATTTAAACAGCCAGCCTTCATCTCCCAGCTTGTCTCTTAGTGTGACCCTTGCTTGGATAGTGGAGAGCCTGGATAATGGCGTGGCTGTTCCATGTAATCTGATACTAGTATGATTCTCCAGCAAAATTTCTATCTTCTTGCTGTCTGTAAGGACCCTTGTTTTCACAGACAGCATATTTCCATCCATATAGCTAGATGCTTCTAGTCTCGGGGACTTCGGGATTTCTCTTCCATGGATTAGGAAACACCCAAGTCCCAGTTCTGCTACCCCTTTCCCTACTTGGTTGCTGGCACAACTCTTTGCAGAAGAGAATAATAGTAGCAGCAGGGTTCATGGTCTAATTCCTGGCCCTTCCCCAGCACTCCAGATGGGGGTTGCTGAGCGTGTTTTCACTACTCTGCAGTTGAAAAAGCAATTCATGAAATGACTTTAATCAAAGTTAAGTTCCTATTTATTCTGCTGGAGTAAATGCTGAGTGAGGATTAAATGCTGAGCATTCACAGCATCCAAAATGAGGCTTGAGTAGCCCTTTTTCATGTCTTCTCTTCATAGTCTTGTTCATAGGGCATTCTTTCCAGTAAAGGGGCAAGTTATTGAGTTTCTAGCTCAGTGTTTGGGGGGGGGGGAGCCAGAAGGATGGCTGCTGTGTCTCCCTGAGAAGCTTCTTTTAAGAGCACCTGGAAGGGTTCCATAGTCAAATTTAGGTTTGATGTCTGTGGTGAGACCATGGAGGCCCAATTATTTTGGGTCTTTAGATGTGTACAGGAAGGTAATACTCAAGGTTTACAAGTTGGCCCAAGTTAGTCTGAAAAGGGATTCTAGCCAAGTTTGGGAAATGGAATCCTGACTTTAGACAAATAGTAAATCCTGAACTGTTGTGAAGAGCTGTGTATTGCTCTGTTGAGTGGCATCAGCTAGACTTAAGAGTTTTCTGATTTAGAGTGAAGTCTCACAGTGCTGTACTCAACAATTTATACACATCTTTGAATACCCATACTAGTTTTCTCTATAATTGATTTCTATCATATCAACTGCCAAATCAGTTCTCAATCCTGGAACTTAACTTAGATTTTTGAGTTTTATTATAGGCTCTCTAAATGTCTGGGGTTAGTCTCACAGCAAGTGTATTTTTCCAAAGCATCGCAAGTGGCTGTGATGCCCAAATGAAAGCAAAAACTCACCCAAGAAGTTCTAAAGTAGCTTCCCAAAAGCTGCATGCTCTGCTTAAACAGCAAAAGGGAGATAAGACCAAGGTTCCAGCATGTGCAGTCTTTTGTCATTTTGACCCTATGTTGTCACTTACAAAGTTCACACTTATAAATTGTGCAACTGAACCCACTCTATAATATCAAAATGTTTTAAGTAAGTTTATGTTTTGCTATTTGGGCACATTCATAGGTATTTTGGACCAATGTGACCAGTGGGCCATGGATTAGACACCCCTGGAATGATGTTTTGAAAATTCGTAGTGACCTTATTTGTGATAGCCAGAAGCTGGAAACAACCCAGATGTCCCACAACAGAAGAATGGATACAGAGAATGTGGTTCATTTATATAATGGAATACTACTCAGCTATTAAGAACAAGGACATCCTGAGTTTTATAGGCAAATGGATGGAACTAGAAAATATCATCCTGAGTGAGGTAACTCAATCCCAAAAGGACATGCATGGTATGTACTTACTAATAAGTGGATATTATTCCCCCCCACAAAAGTACAGAATATCTAAGATACAGTCCACAGAGCTCAAAAAGGTCAACAAGCTGAAGGACCCAAGTGAGGATGCCTTAGTCCCACTTGGGAGGAAGAAGAAAGCAATCACAAGTGGGGAGGGAGGGACCTGGGAGAGAAAGTGGACCTGGGGCAGGGGAGGGAGAGGGGAACCTGATCTGGTATTGGGTGAGGGAAAAGGACTGAAGCCCTAGGGCCAGCAGAAAGAATGGAAACAGTCAACCTTGAGAGGTAGGAGGTTGGAGGGACCCTCCAGAATGCACCAGAGACCTGGGAGGTGAGAGAATCTCAGGAATCAAAGGTAGGGACCTTAGATGAAATGCTCTACAGTGGGGAGAGGGAACTTATAGAGCCCACCTCCAGCAGGAAGACAGGGCACCAAATGAGGGAGG
Organism: Rhynchomys soricoides; assembly: GCA_019843965.1. Classification (NCBI taxonomy): domain Eukaryota; kingdom Metazoa; phylum Chordata; class Mammalia; order Rodentia; family Muridae; genus Rhynchomys; species Rhynchomys soricoides. The sequence continues at coordinate 724,038 of JADRCH010007280.1, forward strand.
GGTTGCTATCTCACAGTCAAATCTCTGACCCATAATTGTTCCTGTCTGAAATAACTACAGGAATGGAAATGGAGAGAAGCCCGAGGAAAAGAAGGTCCGGCGACAGGCCCAAAGTGGGATCCAGCTCAAGGGGAGGCCCCAAGGCCTGACACTATTACTGAGGCTATATAGCACTCACAAAAAGGGACCTAATATGACTGCCCTCCAGAAGACCCAACAAGCAGCTGAAAGAGTCAGATGCAGATGTTTGCACCCAACCAATGGACAGAATCTGCTGACCCCTGTGGTTGAATTAGGGAAAAGCTGGAAGAAGCTGAGGAGGAGGGCGACCCTGTAAGAGGATCATCAGTCTCAATTAACCTAGACCCCCGAGATCTCTCAGACACTGCACCACTAACCAGGCAGCATACAGCAGCTGATATGAGGCCCCCAACACATGTACAGCAGAGGACTGCTGGGTAGGAGTTTAGTCAGAGAAGATGCACCTAACCCTCAAGAGACTGGAGGCCCCAGGGAGTTTCGAGGTCTGGTTGGGTGGGGGGTGGGGACATCCATGTGGAGACAGCGGGGTGGGGAGGAGGTATGGGATGTGGAACAATAGGAGGACGGATTGGGGGGGATAAAATCTGGAGTATAAATAAATAAATAGTAGATAGATAGATAGATAAAGAAAAAAGAAAGAAAATTCTCTTGATATTTTCTTTTGAAATTTCTCAAATGTTTAGAAAATATATTTGTTGAGAATTTCATACATGTACAAACCTTGGGTTTTGATCAAAACGATCCCTCTTTCTTTTCCCTCCAATTCCTCCCTATCCTCCCCACCATTAGCCCTCCCAACTTCATGTGCTTGCTCTTTCTTTTAGTTCCACTGAGTTCACTTAGCAATGCTTGGATGTAGGACCATTTACTAGAGCATGTAGCCCCTTTCAACCCTTTCCAGTATTAGGTTCTTCCTAGGGCCTACGACCTAGACAGTCATGGGTTTGGGGCCTGATTAACAGTACCATGTGTGAGTTTCTCTTGTGAAGCAGGCTTTAAGCAAAAGGAAACAAAGCAAAACAAAGCTGGTTACTCTTATAACATCCATGCCACTGTTACACCAGTGGAGGCAGTGTAACAGTCTAATTTGCCAATCTAGACACTATGAACAAATGTACAATATATACCTACAGACTCAGCTCTTCCATTCTACTTCCATTACCACATAATTCTATTTGCCACACTTCTATATTTCTACCCAGTCTTTCATCCATCCACTAGTCATTTTTGTGTATTTTATATGCTCCAAAGTAGCAGCTATCCACATATTTTACTTTGAAGCACTCAAGTAGGGTATTAACTACATTTCAGTATTTAAAATTCTTCTATTATAGGAGAAACTTACAATACCTTGGTTGTACATAAGCAACTCTAAGCAAATGCATACACCGGTATAACTGATATCTTTATAAAGATACAGAATCTTTCTATCACACCAGAAAGTCCTTCATGTTCCCCATCCCCTCTTTTACTAAATTGGATTTCATTCTGTAGCTTTATACTTGCTTGAAATTCACTATGTAGCCCAGGATAGCCTCATTCCAGCAACCCCCACTGCTGCACATAAGATCCCTTTGTAAAATTCTTCACCATATATTGCATTGACTTACTGTAGCACTTTACTAAAATGGAATTATATAGTCTATCTGCTTTTGTCTCTGACAAAGATGCTGTAGTCTGTCTTAGCATCAGTTCCTCATCTTTTTCCATTGCTGAAGAATATAATTTTATTGATAAGTAATGTTTCATTGTACTTATAAGCCAGAGTTTACCTATATGATGGTGTGATAGTGTATATATATATATATATATATATGGTTAATGATTGGTATATTTTAAAAAACATTTCCATGAAAGTCTTGTACTCAATTTTGGTCAACAATATACTCTTTTATTTTGAATTTTAGGAAAATTAACCATTGCATGTCACATATTGCATTTTTCTAATTTTGCCATTTATCTTTTGAATTTAGGGTATTTTTTTTCCTTTTTCAAGTTTTAAACATTTTATGTGGGCAATTTTGTCACTTTTTCCCATGGAAGCTTCTAGATTTAAATCACAATTAAAAAGTTTGATCAAACCTGATATTATAAAAAAACTCTACATTTGTTTTATTGTAATGCTTTGTTTTAATGTAATGTTATTTTGTTTTCCATTTCAACCTTGAAAGCACTGGGAATTTACTTGATACCAGGACAGAGGCAGAAGAGCTGGTTTGTTGTTAAGTGGCAAGCCAGTTTGCACAGCTTCCTTACTGATTTGTAGTGTTGTTTTTTTCACTCCCAAGCCTTCTGGTCTGTTTCCTTTTCTTTTCCTATACCCAGGAGCATGGTCTTTTTGGCCTTAGTTTTGTCTCCAGTTTTTGAGAAAGGGTCTGTTTTAGTTCACTCTTCTGGTGTACAATAAACACCATGGCCACAGGGAACTTAGAGGAGGAAAGGGTTTATTTCAGCTTCCATTTCCAGGTCACAATCTGTCATTTAGGGAAAGCAGAAACCATGGAAGTATTCTGCTTATTGGCTCATTCTCTGGCCCATGTTCAGCTAGATTTCTTATATAGCCCAGGCATACCTACCACAGTATGCTGGACCTTTCCATCAATCATGAATCAAGACAGTCTCTCCCAGATATGGCCAGAGGCCAATCTGATCTGGGCAATTTCTCAGTTGAGTATTCCCCTTCCCAGGCAACTCTAGGTTATGTCAAATTGATAATAAATACTAACCAAATAGGGTCTCATGAACCAAAGTTGGCCTCAAGGCTAGCTTTGAACTCCTGATCTTCTGCACTGAATAAGAATGCCAGAAGCAGAACTTATGACTATGAAGATCTTGGACCCCTGATTAGAGATGCCCACAGAAACTCTTGGGGACAGATGGACAAATAGAGGCCTTTCTTATTGGTCTCTGTCCATCATCCGGAGTGCCATTCTCAATGTGACAACAGGAATGACAGGAATATGGCACTGGGTGATCTCAGCCTTCTCATGTCTCCATCCCTCTCTAGACTCCCCTCCCGATGCCCATTGGTCCCCTTTCCACTGATCTTTCCATTCCTCCTGACATTAGTGCCTGCTGTCTGGTTTGCCTAGAACATGCTTGGCATACCGCAATGCATGGGTTGCTTTGGACCATCAGCTCAAAGTCTAGCATTGTAGTTCATGCCTTTGATTTTAGCCCTTGGGAGGTGGAGACAGGAACCTAAGGCCATCCTTCACTACGCCCAGTTTGAGACAAGCCTGAGATACAAGAGACTATGTTTCAAACCCAAAACAATTTAGCTCAAAAGTAATTACCTCAAAGAAACCTATCTGAAGGAGACTGCTCCTGCCGTCCAACCAGCATCAACAAAAATGAACTTCTCATTCCTTAGTCATATTCCCTGTCTTTTTGTGTCTGTCTCTCTTTCTCTTTTCTGTGACTCTCTTCCTCCTTCCCTTATTCCTTGTTTTTTTTCATTGATCTTAACAAAACTGATTACTCTTCTACTGTTAATGCATTTGTGCCAATGATCTTTTTGTGAGTCGTTTCATCCCAGGATGGCTAACTTCTAGCAGTCAGTTCATCATTTATACAATGCTATGTTGCTGTTAAGATACTTTGCAGTAGTGATTAACACCTGCAATTAGGTGATTTAAGTAAAGGTGATTATCCTATAAAACATGGCTGGGCCCCTGCTAGTATGTTGAAAGAATTTGAGAGCAAACAGATTTTCCTGTGGAAAAAGCAATTCTGCCAAAGGATTGCAACATCAGCAATTCCTGCCTGAGGTTTTGTGAGGTTTTGGCCTGCCCTTTCTGATGGCCTGTCCTGTGCCTGTGATTTTGGGTTCTCTCTCTCTCTCTCTCTCTCTCTCTCTCTCTCTCTCTCTCTCTCATCTTGTACTGGTTCTGGTTATGTACTATAATACTGATGGATGCATTGAACCTCATGCTGACTCAACAAGGATGGGAATCATTTGTGCCTTCCTTCTAATGTCTGATGCAAAGATCTTTGTTTTGTGGATTGAATCTGGCCACATCCCAGGAAAACCAAGCAAAATGCTTTTGAACCTGTTTTCCAATCCTATGATTTCATGGCTGGAGTACAAGTACCAGACAAAAGGTTGTACACAGGCTATGGTCCTGGACACACCTCCCTCTCACATGGCCTGAGCCTGTTGTAAAAGAAAACTGAGACAATGCTGGCTAACACACCTTTCTGGGTGTTCCTTTAGGTTCCCTGGCCTTGTTATTAGTGCTAGAAGAGAGATGATGGCATGGATTGTGGGAGAAGCACCTGTTCCTTAGAAATCATAGAAGGCCTTCGGGCATCTTCTTCAGAAGCTGTCAACTCCATTTCTTCTGTCTGACAATCCTCTTATGGAAGAACTTTCAGTAATAGTGTTGGGACTCTAGACCAGGCGAAATCTGAGGGGAGGAATCCAGCAGCTCCCAAGGCCTTTCATCCAACAAGTCTTGATCTTAATTGTCTATTTGCTAGGATTTAGAATGACTTTAGACTTGGGGGACATCATGGAAGAGTGGGCCTGAGTTAGGAGACAATTTCTTCATCTGTCTGTGAAGGTGTAGCCAGAAAGGCTTAACGCATGTAGAAAGGTCTACCCTGGATACGGGCAGCATGGTCCCCATGGGCATTTCTTTCTCTGCTTTTAAAAAGTATTTATTTTTATTTTATGTAGTTAGGTATCTTACCTGTATGTATGTCTGTGTTCCACATGTGTGCAGTGCCCAATGAGGTTAGAAGAAGAAGAAGCAGTCGATAGGGGGAATTCATTCCTGGTACTGCAAGCCTAGCCAACTACTTGTGACTGGAGAGGTCACAGACTCTAGAGTAGAACCTACTACTGCTACTGTCCTAAACCAGTAAAATTTTCAACCAACTGAATTCTTAATACTGATATGTACAGTTCTCATACCTCATTTTTTAAACCCCCCCTTTTGAAACAGAGACCCACAACTGTTAAAAATGCAGAGAGTAAGTGAGCATGGAGTAATTGTTCCCAATTGGCAACTATGATGCAACCCCAAGCCTTAGACTCAGAGGACAACATGGGAGAACAGGCAGAAAGAATGCAAGAGTCAGGGAATCAAGATGCTTGATGCTAGATGGTGCTTCTAGACATGAAAGGGCTGCTACATCCATGAAATCTCAACAACGTAGTTGTTGAATCAAGACCTACATAATAACCACATCAATTGCTATGCCAGGGGAATGGGAAGAATGTCACAAAACACTCTTAGGTGAAGCACTACAGATAGTCAGTCTATATGCTGAGGGATGGAGAATCAGTTTCTCTAAGGATGAGGCTGTCCTGATAGGTTATCCAGTCCCAAGTGGTCAGTCCTAAATACATGTACATATGAGCAATACTAAATGGACTCTGGAGATGATGTGTGCATGCATTCCTGTGTGTGTGTATAAAATCATAGATGAAGAGATCAAGAATTTGAGGAGCAAGTAGGAGGGGCATAAGAAGAGTTGTGGGGTATGGGGGGACATTATTAAAATACAGTACTCATGTAGGAAATTCTCAAAATATTACATTTTAAAAGGATTTGTTATCATATGTTAATTATACATACTAATGGGTTTCATTATGACATTTTCATACATGTACGCCATGTATTTCAAATGTGGGCCACTATCTCAGCCTGCCATCGCCACATCTTCCTTTTAAACTGGGAGCCAGAATAAACCCTGTCTGAAGTTGATTTTGTCGGGTGTTTCATCACAGCAATGAAAATACTAACTCATCTACACCATTGCTTTCAGGGACCAATGGGGATCTAGTTATTCAGGGAAGTGAATAGATGTACTAACACACTCTTCCCAGCTGAGATGCTCAGATACTTACTGAGCAGCTACTGAGGTGCTGTGATGCTGGCTGTGCTTTCAGAAGATAGGGAGAGCATGAAGGCACTCCTAATAAATTATGAATAAGCAGTGGAAGTAGTGACATTTCCTCTGGGGACCTTAAAGAAGGTGTGGCCTGTTTTCCTGTCCAGGAGCCTTCAGCTTTGCTGAAGGGGCACTCCCCATGGCTACTGAGGAGTAAGTAGTTAGCCCTGGTTTATGGTTACAAGGAAGCTGTTTTGACAAGAGGACTTGGGAGGAGGAACTGAGCAGAGGGTTCTGGGTTAGGAGGAAGAGGAAGAGGGAGGTGAGTGAAGGTGCTTCTTGGAAAGAGAAGTAAAAAGCAAGAGTGGGTGCCCGGGGAAGAACCCTACAGAGGAGAGGCTGGTGGGATAGGGGAGTGGGAACAGTGAGGGCAGCAATGTGGGGGTTCACATCTCTGAGAAGGAGCAACCTGTGATGACTTTCACTCAGAAGCAGGAGCCACTGATACAGGAGGAGTGGGGTGAGGCCAGGAAGGTCAGGTAGCAGGAAGTGATTAGGAAGCTGTTCGGTTTTGTGGCCTACCGTGGCACAACCTCAAGTTTGCCAGGGTCGGTGACTTGGGAAGTTTGGCCCTCTAGGAATGTGACATGGAACTGACATACTGGGTCAAGCTCCACTTGTATTTTGGATCTCAGTGGTCTGGAAGAGCTGAAAGATGGTTAGCTGTGACCTGTGAGGCTCTTGGGCTGGCTAAGGCAGTATCTTAGGAGAGATGGAAGGGAGCTTTTACATGGCATGTAATCTAGCTCTCAGACCAGCAGGTTCTGAGGACTATTTCTCAGTACTATATGATAACCACATGCAATTATTACTGAACATCTGTCTCATAAAAACCAACAAAGTGACAATGAGCTTCTTGGCACCCAATTTTGCTTCCCCTTGGACCACTGAGAGAGAGGGATGGGCAAGTGGGTCCAAGTGCTCTCGATATGATTTGTCTGATTGATAGCTGGGGCCTGTTTGATGTGTGGGTGGTGAGGCAGGACAGTGAGGCATGAGGAGGAATAGGTATCAAGACTAATAAATGAAAGAACTCAATGACAGAGAAGGACCAGAACCACTTCTAACACGGGTCTATGTGTAAGAGACAGAACACATGAGAAAGTATACTCGTGGGAAAAGGTAGATGCTATGGAATTGAGCTTGGTAGGGTCCTGACACCTGGGGACCAGAGCTTTTGGGCCCTAGATCCCGTCTCAGCTCTTTAGCTTACTTCCAGTCTCAGGAGTTCCTTCATTTTTTTAAAAATAAAAAAAAAACAACAACTTAGTTTCTATGACAGTCTGTGTGCCCACCTTTCAACACATGTATATATGGACAAAATCAAAAGAACTCAATAGGTTGTATATGTTTGTATGTAATGATATACTTAAAGAGAGATTATGAATTTGAGAGAATGGGAGGGGAAATGTGAGGAGTTGGGGGAGGGCAAAGAGGGGCGGGTGTGATATAAATACAGTACACACACGACATTCTTCTAAAGGAAAAAGTCCTGGAAATCTCAGTGGGTAACCTCTGGGTTTGAACCATGTATACCTGTAACCATGGAGGACTTCAGGCAGAAGAACAATTCTACTGACTGACTGAAGAACATATCTCTTGTCTGGACCTAAAAAGAATGCTCAGGAGGTTGTAACAGAAGCCAGTGTGAGCAGAGGCCAACGCAAACAGGGATTTTGGATAAAGACTGTCCCTCTCTACCCAGTCACTATCTAAGAAGGCTACTTGATCCCTGGGGACTGTTGCCCTTCGTCGCTGCATTGAGTTTTAGGTGTTGGCATTTTCTGAGAGCATTTTAAAAGATTGGGTTCCACAGAACAGGCCACCTCCTGTAGCTAGGCAGGAACTCCAATGGAGAGATTAAGGACACCAACCCACCCACAAAACTTTCAACCCGAAATTCATCCTGCCTACAAGAAATGCAGGGATGGGAGATGGAGCAGAGACTGAGGGAATGGGCTACCAATAACCGGCCCAACTTGAGACCCCTCCCAGGGGCAAGCACCAATCCCTGACACTGTTAATGATACTCTGCTATGCTTGCAAACAGGAACCTATTGCCTTCTGAGAGGCTCCACCTAGCAGCTGACTCAGATAGATACAGACATCCATAGCCAAACAGTGGATGGAGCTTGGGACTCTTATGGAAGAATCGGAGGAAGGATTGCAGGCCTTAAAGGGGATAGGAACTCTACAGGAAGACCAACAGAGTCAACTAACCTTTAGCCTTGGGGCTCTCAGAGACTGAACCACCAACCAAAGATCATACACCAGCTGGATCTAGGCCTCCCCGCACATAGAGCAGATCTGCAACTCAGTCTTTATGTAGGTCCTAAACAAATGGAGCAGGGGCTATCCCTAAAGCTGTTGCCTGTGTGTAGGATATGTTCTTCTAGCTGGGCTGCCTTGTCTGGCCTCAGAAAGAGAGGGAGCACCTAGCCTCACAGACTTAATTTGGTAAGGGAGAGTGTAGGGAAGGGGGGATGGGGGAAGGGTTGTGGGAGGTGACTGGGAGGGGGCAGTTATTGGGATGTAAAGCAAATAAGTTAAAAAAAAAGATTTGTTTCTAGATGTTCACTCAGTTGGGCCCTCTCCTTCTCCTGCTCCCCCTCCCTCCCCCCTCTCCCTCCCTCCCTTCCTCCCCCCTTCCCTCCCCCCTCTGCATATGTGTGCGCACGTGTTCTTGTGCACATGCACTGTGATTTGTGCTCCTATTGACTTTCTACCACCTTTAGGAAGATATGGCTCCATTTATGAACTCCTGCTACCTGCTGACAAGGTCCTGTCAACCTGGTGGGAAAGGTCCCTGTTAAAGAAGGCAAAAATCAGGTGAAGTTTTTTGGAAGGCACTTGCCACAATTGAGAGGGGCCAAGGGTAAGTCACACAAGAGTCTCTGTTGCTTTTGCAGCTGTCTAAACTGGAACTGATCACCCTGGGCAATGTCTCTGACTGTACATGCTGTTCCAGGAGTGGGAGAAGAAAAGGGGAAGCATATCTTACACTGTTGTCCATAGCAGGTTTTAAAAGGATTGGGTCTGGGACCCCAGGGGCAAAGCTCCTTCTCCAGAGTTAGTGAGGTAGATCTCAGTCTTGCCTCTTCCCATTAGTGTCCTGGACCTAAAGGAGAGAAAACGCTAACTTCTCCTAGCACCCTTGCTGAACTCTTTTGACTCCACATTTCTAAATAAACAGAGAGTTCGGTGTGGAGCAGGCTAGACCAAACCAGGAGAAATGGCTTTAGACCTTTGGGGACCCAACTTCTTGCATATACCATTGAGGACCTCTCTGGTTTGTTGTCTGCTCGGCCGGGGGGGGGGGGCACCTCCTCACTTCATGTGGATTGAGCAAGGAGCTCAGTTCTGTTAGGAGCCACAGTTAGTCCATATTGTAGGGCTGCAGCAGAAGGGTGGTAGTGAGGAGCCCTTGGATTTTGGAGTGTGTTTCTCTACCTCTGCCCCTACCATGGGATTTCCAAAGTGGCTGCCTGTTCCCTGCTTCTGCTTCTATAAAATGAAGGGCTGGGGTCAAACTGACTTTCTTCTGGACCCTAATAGAACATCTAGAGCACATGCTGTGAAATTTGTCTCAGGCAGGCAAGCACACAAGCACAAGTACTCTGACTCTGCTGCAGCAATTGTTGGGATGCATAGGATTGAAACAGCCTTTGAGGGCACCAAAGTCAGAACTGACTTGGGTTTGTGGGGAATATATGCTTCCTGAAGAAAACAAAAACACAGAGACACTTTTCTCCTGGCCGTTTATTACAGAACAAAGAGAAAAGAAAGAAAGAAAAAGAAAAAGGGGGAAAAAAAAGAAAATCCAACAAAAAAAGAAAAGAAATGCCAGATCTTGAATGTCGAATCAAAATACAGGGTGTCAATTAAAATGTGATTACACAAAATCTGGACATGGAGCAAAGTTTACAGGACAGTGGCTGTGGAGTTTCTCTAACAGACACTTAAATATACATGACAAGAACTGCAAATAGAAACCATTAAAGACAAACCCCAAATCAAGCATTAATGTTTACAGACTTTCCCCCCAAGCCACAGAGATTCACATCAAAATGAGTGTCAAATAGTTTAAAGCAGACTTTAAAGCATCACTCTGTGATGGTGCACCAAAGCTGTCTAAAGCTGGGGCTTTCTCTGCGGCTGAAGGTCACCATAGGTGACAAAGGGAAGGGAACGCTCTAGTTCCTTAAGGTGGCCAGCTAACACAGTGCTCAGCTCACAGGCTATTTCTGCACCTCTCTTAACCAAACCGAAAGGACGCTCTTGGCCTCCCATGAGTGTCTCTGTGGGACACTTAACCATACCGTGGCTTTTGCTGTAAATGTTCATTAGGAAAGAACTAGCTGAGACTTAAAGGCTTGCGAAAGATTAAGAGTCACACTGGGTAGCACAGTTTGTAATGGAGTGGAAATTAATGACCAAGTGGCTTTCTATTTGGCATTTGTCAGTTTGCACAACACCCCTTGGTCACATCCACGTCTCTCGTGGCATGAAAACCTCAGTGACTCAGCCACCTGGTTTAACAAGGTTATCACTGGAGCGAACAACACAGTCTGCATATTTGGAACAATGTATAATAAACACAACTCTATTGAAACCAAAGCTGCCACTTTATTTACAAAGCCACAAAACCAAGTATAAATACTTCTGTCATTTATGATTAGGAAAACCATTTACAAAATTTTCAAATATGTACAAGTAGCTTGAAAAATCACCAGCTTTTTATTTATCAGGTAGATAGAGGGACGGGCAGGGCTGACAGGATTCAGACTAGGACCCTAGTGTGGGTGTCTGGGGCCAGTTTCAAGCTGGCTGCAGATTCAGGCCACTCCTTTGAGTGACAGCACGGGGCTTTTCTGGAGCACCCTACTTTGATTTATAGCTCCTCAGCACCCTGGGTGACTTGGTCAGCATTCTGGGCTGTAGCATTTTGGGCAGCAGCATGCTCTTCCAAAATGTCATCTATCAGCCACAAGTTGCACACCCAGTCTTCATCTAGGGCCACACTGGAGCCTTCCAAAAGCTCTTCCATGAAATCCACCTCACTGCCTGCAGATGATGGTGAAATCAGACCATCTATTGGGGACTGGGCCTGAGGCAAGACGTTGTCCTGTGGCTCAGGGGGTGTGCCCATTCTAATCAATGTACCTAGGGACTGGCTAGTGGCAGCAGTAGCAGCTGCATAGCTTGGAGGCTCTAGTCCCTGAATAGGACTCATGGGAGAGCAGCTGGCCATGCTCTGTTGGAGGGACTTGGTGCTCAACACAGGCACAGGCCCCTGTACTGGGCTCTGCACAAGGCTCTGACTGCCCAATAGGCTGAATCTGGGGCTGGCCAGAGCAGCACGCACCTTCTGGCCAGGCCTGGCTCCTGGGGCCATCTGCTTGGCCTGGACCACAGCCTTCTGAAATGGAGATGCTAGGGCTGTTGGGGATGTACTCGTGGGTGCCTTGGCAAAGACGACGGAGTTGCTATCAAAATATGGCAGAATGCTATTATCTACTTGGCTCAGGGGTGATTTCTTTGAAACTGGCGTGGCTACAACTGCAGCTGCCACTGACCAGACTGCATTACTGAACACTGAAGACATCATTGGCACACTGGGGAGGCTGAGTTGGTGGGGAGTCAAGGATTGGCTGCCCAGGGGGCTGATACAGAGCTTGGGCAGGGGCACTTCTAAGGACATGGTCTTGGCTTTGGGACAGACAGAACCAAGACTATTAAGGGGATCCTGACCCAAGCCTGAGGAGATGGGAAATGGAAGGCCGGTGTTGACTTGCTGCTTCTTCAGAGTTGATGATAAACTACCCACGTGACTTGTGGGTGGTAATATTCTTGGAATCAGATTGTCCTGAAGGAGCTCAGTTTTGGGTGGCATCTTTTGCTGGTTGGATGGGGAGCTTGCCTTGGTCTGGCTACACTTGGAGATGACTTGTTCTTGTAATGCTGCATGGAAAGAGACATAGGGATTAGTTCCAAAGGTGTCCTCAAGTTGGGCTATGGTCATTGGGCAGGAGCTGCAGGCCCAATGTTCTCTTCACTCATACCCTTGACTGTCTCTCTCAGTCCCTCCCAACGTGCCTTATTCCTTTGCTTGGAGCCTGGAATGAAGGTCTCCTGTACTCACTGCATCCCCTACAACAGTGCTTCTCGACCTTCCTCATGCTGCCGTCCTTTAATACAGTTCCTCATGTGCTGACCCCAACCATAAAATTCTTTTCATTGCTACTTCATACCTGTAATTTTGCTATTGTTAAGAATCATCACTTAAATATCTGATATGCAGAATAGCTGATATGCAACCCCTGTGAAAGGATAGGTCAACCCCCCAAAGAGTAAATAATGCTGGACTTAAAATGCCAATTGAATTGACTGCCTCTTCATGTATATTACAGAGGCTCTGTGAGGTAGGTGCTATGATTACATTTACTCTAATAGTCTGACACTACCCATCCCTCAACAGACGGTTCCTGTTTTGTAGAAGGCAGGCAGAGGTGAGCAAAGGCCTGGGGAAGAAAGCTTAGACAACAGAGGGCAGAGCTTGCTTTAGTTTTTCCCTCTGATAAATGTAATACATAGGTGTGAGGACAGAATTCTGTTCTCTCCAAAGTCCCACAGCCTAGGCAGTGTCAGCATTCAGACTAGAGGCACACAGTTCCGATCTGAAGTACAGTGGGAGTCCTTTCGAGAGAGGGAAAGCTCAGAAGTCTCATAACCTGGACTGTCTGTGGTAGAGAAACAGGAGTAGATGAAAGGCGAGAGCCTCAGTGCTTTAGGATGGAGATACATTTCTCTTCATCATTGTGGCAGCCCACAGTGACCCATATTTACTGAGACTTCGGTGGAGTGGGAACTGAGGGTGATGTTGGTGGTGGACTTTGCTGAAGGACAATGAGGGAGTGTCCATCCTGGTGTCCTCTATAACCTGTGCTTGGGACTATGAATAGATTTTCTCCCTTTACTTGTAGCCATGCCTAGGATTTTTCTATAGCATGCAGCAAGTCTTTCACCTAGGTTATAGTCCCAGTTCTGAAGGCTAGTCCCCTGAATTCTGTTTCCGCTGACTCACACATGCCTCAGGTGGTGGGGTGGGGGTGGAGTTGGGGGTGGGGGAGGGGCACAGATCTGGCTGCTACCAGGTCAAACTTAGCAGGATAATTTGCACAAGAATTGAGGAAGGATGTTGTGGAGGTAACACGGGGCTGAACTAAAGGCAACTAAGGGCCAGCCAGCAGGTGCTAAACAAGGTTTCTCTAGGACCCATGGCTTACATAGCATCGCACCGGTTTGGAGAGTTGTTGAACTCAGGTTGCCTTGGTGCATCTGTGATCTCCATGAAGCAGGAGCTGGGTTTTTCTGGACTATTGTCAATAAATATCAATGATATTGATTGCTGTGATATAGGATAAGAATCTTTAGTTTTATCTGTGGAGGCTGTGGGAGTAACTCTGCTCCCCACAAACAATATCTAGGGCAGAGTATCCCCAACTCCCTTTTCATCCTCCATGCCTTCCAGAGATAATGGCCATGAAACCCATTAGAAATAAATCGAAAATGTTGGAGATGAGGGACAGGGCAAGGTCCAAAGGGACCTGTTTTTCAATGAAGGTCAGGTGATGGTGATGGGCTTTTGTAAGCCAATCAGATTGGGAGGTTGAGGCACAATGACAGCTGGAGTTTAAGAGCAGCCTGGGCTACAGAGTGTGACCCTATTATCTCCAGATAACAAAGAGCAGCAGCAGCAGCAGCAACAACAACAACAGCAGCAGCAACAACAACAACAGCAGCAGCAACAACAACAGCAGCAGCAGCAGCAACAACAACAACAACAGCAGCAGCAGCAACAATAACAACAGCAGCAACAATAACAACAGCAGCAGCAACAATAACAACAGCAGCAGCAGCAACAACAACAACAGCAGCAGCAACAATAACAACAGCAGCAGCAGCAACAA